>JAXLNO010002056.1:226005-278435 GCA_038087875.1 Malacoraja senta | reverse complement strand
GACGAGATTTGAAGAGTACCTGACAATGGGTTGGCCAATAATCCTTCGGTGAAGATCTCCTTCACCCAGGCTTGAAGTTCAGGATCACTCTGGACACTAGCGTCGTTCTCGTAGTAAAGGTGAACAATGTTTTCTGTAAACCTTTGAAGGAAGGAGGAGAGCATTTATGGAGGGATGGCGTAGAAAACTCGAGACCACTGTTGGATTTCCTTCTGTACACGATGAAAGCGGATGAAAGCAACGAGGAGTTGTGAGCGAGTGACGAGATGCAAGGGGTGAGGAGAGGGGAGTAATGAGGGAGGGAAGGGCAGGTCAGACTGTGGGAGAGGCATGGAAGGACTTGAGGATGAGGATATCAAACAAATGGCTGGAGTAACGATCAAAGAGAAGGTTTACCCAGTTGGGCCACTCTCCGCACAACAGCTGCAGGCTCAGGCTCCAATCTTACAGTTCCAGTCTTGTGTGTAGGTCCCATCAAACCTCATACACACCAACTGCAGCACAGAAATCTGCTCCCCTCCAACTGCTGTCCCTCAGGAGGGAGACGGAGGGAGAGACCCAACATGTAGGGGGGAAAGAAGAAAACAATAATAAACAGAGAATAAGAGGTGGTGGGGTTCTTAAATGGGTGAGCAGAGAAACAGAGGGGTGTAAAATGCGGGCGGAAGCAATAGGTAGCAAGGTGAAAGGTAAAAGTGGCAGGCAGACAAATCCAGGGCAAAAATCAAAAAGAGCCACTTTTCAACATAATTGTATAAGGGGTAAGAGCGTTGTAAAAACAAGCCTGACGGCTTTGTGTCTCAATGCAAGGAGCATTCGTAATAAGGTGGATGAGTTGAACGTGCAGATAGCAATTAATGATTATGATATAGTTGGGATCACGGAGACATGGCTCCAAGGTGACCAAGGCTGGGAGCTGAACATCCAGGGATATTCAATATTCAGGAGGGATAGAGAGAAAGGAAAAGGAGGTGGGGTAGCGTTGCTGGTTAGAGAGGAGATTAACGCAGTGGAAAGGAAGGACATTAGCTTGGAGGATGTGGAATCGGTATGGGTAGTGCTGCGAAACACTAAGGGGCAGAAAACGCTGGTGGGTGTTGTGTACAGGCCACCTAGCAGTAGTAGTGAAGTTGGGGATGGCATCAAACAGGAAATTAGAAATGCGTGCAACAAAGGCAAAACAGTTATAATGGGTGACTTCAATCTACATATAGATTGGGTGAATCAAATTGGCAGGGGTGCTGAGGAAGAGGATTTCTTGGAATGTATGAGGGATAGTTATCTAAACCAACATGTAGAGGAACCAACGAGAGAGCAGGCTATTCTAGACTGGGTATTGAGTAATGAGGAAGGGTTAGTTAGCAGACTTGTTGTGCGTGCCCCCTTGGGCAAGAGTGATCATAATATGGTTGAGTTCTTCATTAGGATGGAGAGTGACATTGTTAATTCAGAAACAACGGTTCTGAACTTAAAGAAAGGTAACTTTGAGGGTATGAGACGTGAATTGGCCAAGATTGACTGGCAATTAGTTCTAAAAGGGTTGACGGTGGATATGCA
This sequence comes from Malacoraja senta, assembly GCA_038087875.1. Classification (NCBI taxonomy): domain Eukaryota; kingdom Metazoa; phylum Chordata; class Chondrichthyes; order Rajiformes; family Rajidae; genus Malacoraja; species Malacoraja senta. Next base: position 276,878 of record JAXLNO010002056.1, on the reverse strand, counting down.
ATGGAAGGCATTTAAAGACTGCATGGATGAACTACAAAAATTGTTCATCCCAGTTTGGCAAAAGAATAAATCAAGGAAGGTAGTGCATCCGTGGATAACAAGGGAAATCAGGGATAGTATCAAAGCAAAAGATGATGCGTACAAATTAGCCAGAAAAAGCAGCATACCAGAGGACTGGGAGAAATTCAGAGACCAGCAGAGGAGGACAAAGGGTTTAATTAGGAAAGGGAAAATAGATTATGAAAGGAAACTGGCAGGGAACATAAAAACTGACTGCAAAAGTTTTTATAGATATGTGAAGAGAAAGAGATTAGTTAAATCAAATGTAGGTCCCTTGCAGTCAGAAACAGGTGAATTGATCATGGGGAACAAGGATATGGCAGACCAATTGAATAACTACTTTGGTTCCGTCTTCACTAAGGAAGACATAAATAATCTGCCGGAAATAGCAGGGGGCCGCGGGTCAAAGGATATGGAGGAACTGAGTGAAATCCAGGTTAGTCGGGAAGTGGTGTTGGGTAAATTGAATGGATTAAAGGCCGATAAATCACCAGGGCCAGATAGGCTGCATCCCAGAGTACTTAAGGAAGTAGCTCCAGAAATAGTGGATGCATTAGTGATAATTTTTCAAAACTCTTTAGATTCTGGAGTAGTTCCTGAGGATTGGAGGGTAGCAAACGTAACCCCACTTTTTAAGAAGGGAGGGAGAGAGAAAACGGGGAATTACAGACCAGTTAGTCTAACATCGGTAGTGGGGAAACTGCTAGAGTCAGTTATTAAAGATGGGATAGCAGCACATTTGGAAAGTGGTGAAATCATTGGACAAAGTCAGCATGGATTTACGAAAGGTAAATCGTGTCTGACGAATCTTATAGAATTTTTCGAGGATGTAACTAGTAGAGTGGATAGGGGAGAACCAGTGGATGTGTTGTATCTGGACTTTCAGAAGGCTTTCGACAAGGTACCACATAAGAGATTAGGATACAAACTTAAATCACACGGTATTGGGGGTTCAGTATTGATGTGGATAGAGAACTGGCTGGCAAACAGGAAGCAAAGAGTAGGAGTAAACGGGTCCTTTTCACAATGGCAGGCAGTGACTAGTGGGGTACCGCAAGGCTCAGTGCTGGGACCCCAGCTATTTACAATTTATATTAATGATCTGGACGAGGGAATTGAAAGCAACATCTCCAAGTTTGCGGATGACACTAAGCTGGGGGGCAGTGTTAGCTGTGAGGAGGATGCTAGGAGACTGCAAGGTGACTTGGATAGGTTGGGTGAGTGGGCAAATGTTTGGCAGATGCAGTATAATGTGGATAAATGTGAGGTTATCCACTTTGGTAGCAAAAACGGGAAGGCAGACTATTATCTAAATGGTGGCCGATTAGGAAATGGGGAGATGCAGCGAGACCTGGGTGTCATGGTACACCAGTCATTGAAAGTAGGCATGCAGGTGCAGCAGGCAGTGAAGAAAGCGAATGGTATGTTGGCCTTCATAGCAAGAGGATTTGAGTATAGGAGCAGGGAGGTTCTACTGCAGTTGTACAGGGTCTTGGTGAGACCACACCTGGAGTATTGCGTACAGTTTTGGTCTCCAAATCTGAGGAAGGACATTATAGCCATAGAGGGAGTGCAGAGAAGGTTCACCAGACTGATTCCTGGGATGTCAGGACTTTCATATGAAGAAAGACTGGATAGACTTGGCTTATACTCGCTAGAATTTAGGAGATTGAGAGGGGATCTTATAGAAACGTACAAAATTCTTATGGGGTTGGACAGGCTAGATGCAGGAAGATTGTTCCCGATGTTGGGGAAGTCCAGGACAAGGGGTCACAGCTTAAGGATAAGGGGGAAATCCTTTAAGACCGAGATGAGGAAAAACTTTTTCACACAGAGAGTGGTGAATCTCTGGAACTCTCTGCCACAGAGGGTAGTTGAGGCCAGTTCATTGGCTATATTTAAGAGGGAATTAGATGTGGCCCTTGTGGCTAAAGGGGTCAGGGGGTATGGAGAGAAGGCAGGTACGGGATACTGAGTTGGATGATCAGCCATGATCGTATTGAATGGCGGTGCAGGCTCGAAGGGCCGAATGGCCTACTCCTGCACCTATTTTCTATGTATCTATGTATCTATGATACAGGCCATGTAGGGGTGAGAGTCGACGAGGATGCGGGAAGCATTGGGGCATATGGAAAGGCATAGTGATTGGGCAAGGATAGGGAAAATAAAATATTAGGTGGAAAAGTTGTTCACTTTTAGACAATAGACCAGTCTAGCACTGGAACAGGCTCCCTGGCCCACACTGTCATCAATGCTGAACATAATGCCAAGTTAAACTAATCCCATTTGCTGCCTCTCACACATTGCTATCACATCTATTTCCACCACCACCCCCAGCAGCATGTCCCAAGCACTCATCATTCAGTATCACAAAACTTGACTTGCACATTTGCTTTAAACTTCCCCGTCTCTTACCTAAACTAGTGCTGTCTCACACACTGGAAAAGGACTCTGTCAACTTGCCCTATGAACATTTTGTACCTCTATCAGGTCTCCCCTCAGCCTCCGATGCTGCAGAGAAAACAATCCAAGTTTGTCCAACCTCTCCATACACCCTGTAATCCAGGCATCTTTCTCATGAACTCTTACTTTAGTTTGGAGATACAGAGCGGAAACGGACCCTTCTGCCCACTGAGTCTGCGCCGACCAGCGATCACCCCGTACACTAGCACTATCCTACACACCAGGGACAATTTACAATCTTCACCAAAGCCAATTAACCTATAAACCCGCATGTCTTTGGTGTGGGGAAAAACCGGAGCACCAGGTGAAAACCCACGTGGTCACAGGGAGAACGTACAAACTCTGTACAGATAGCACCCAGTCAGGATCAAACACAGGTCTCTGGCGCTGTGAGGCAACAACTCTACCGCAACACTACAGTGCCTCCCCTAAACTCTTTAAAGCATCCACGTCCTTCCTGTAATGGGGCGCTCAGAACGACACGCATTACTCCAAATGCAGCCTGACCAAAGTCTTATAAAGCTGCATCATGACTTCCTGACTCTTATACTCAGTGCCCTCAACAATTATGGCAATCTTATCATGTGCCCTCTTTACCAAATATGTGTGTTGCCACTTTCGGGAAGCTATGGCCTTGAAGCCGCAAGATCCCTCAGTACATCAATGATCCAAAAGGTCCTGCCATTGACTCTATACTTTCCACTTACATTTGGCCTCTCAAAGTGCAACACCTCACACAGATTCATACAACTCGGGAATAGACCCTTTGAACTGATGGCTGTGAGTCTCCGCTTATGCTGAGTGCCTGGGGATTCTCACACGGCTGTTTAAATTTATGTTTAATCCTTATGTAGTTATGTATCTTGTTGCTTTGTTTTGTATGACTGTATGGTAAATCAAATTTCACTATACCTCGGTACAATAAAGGACCTTTGAACCAACTTATCCACGCTGACCAAGATGCCCCATGCCCGAGGATAGCACCCTCAGGCATCTCTACCGCTGCGCCACTGTGTTGCCCTCTACATAATGGCATTTCCCTGCGTTAGATCAGTATCCACCTACACCTTGCAGAAATGCTACCCAAAAGCAGTGATTGTACGTGGCCGTAGCACCACCTCAGGTATCAGTCACTGCTCAGTGGATGGAGTGTCTGAGGGTGGAGTAGGATCTTTCTGTCCCTTAATTAACTCACTTCTACCAACCCCTTGTCCCCTCAATGTCTGTAAATGGCTTTAATAGGTGAGGCTGTATCAGATGAAGGCAGGGGACATATCCGAGGCAGTGTTAGGGGTCTCTCACTTGTTGATGGCCAGCCAGATCTTCTGAGCATCATCTCTGAAGTAATAATTGGGGATTTTTTCCACTCCTCGAGCAGCCAGATTGTCTGGGAGACACATAGATTCATAGGTAGCGAGCTCCAGACCGCGCTGCAAGACCTCTACGATGGCAGTCCCTCCGGAAGAGAATGCCTGGAACGGATGAAAAGACTCAGTAGAAAGTCATGATGCAGTTCTATAGGATCCTATCTATTCCTATCCCAAGATGCTGCCGGTCCCGCTGAGTTACTCCAGCATTTTGTGTCTTTGTTCGGTGTAAACCAGCATCTGCAGTTCCTTCCTACACGACTCTGTAGGACTTTGGTCAGGTCACATTTGGAGTGTTGTGTGCTGTTCTGGTCGCCCTATTACAGGAAAGATGTGGAGGCTTTGAGGAGGGTGCCAGGTAGGTTTACCAGAATGCTGCCTGGATTAGAGGGTTTCAGCTACAAGGGAGAGGTTGGAAAGACTTGGATTGTTTTCTCTGCAGTGTTAGAGTTTGAGGGGAGACCTGATAGATATATATATATAACATAATGAGAGGCATTGACAGGTTAGACAGTCAGACTGGAAATATCCAACACTAGAGGACGGTAGAGATTAGGATGAGGATAAGAGGTTAAGGTGAGAGGGGGAAAAGTTTAATGGTGGGACTAGGCTGACTGAACTGAACACCTCCACTCAGTCTGCCTAAACCTACCTGATCTCCCGGTTGCTCAGTACTTTAACTCCCCCTCCCATTCCCACACTGACCTTTCTTTCCTGGGCCTCCTCCACTGTCAGCGCAAATTGGAAGAACAGCACCTGATATTTCGTTTGGGCAGTTTACATCCCAGCGGTATGAACATTGACTTCTCTAACTTCAAGTTACCCTTGCTTTCCCTCTCTCCATCCCTCCCCCTTCCCAGCTCTTCCACCATCTGTTTGTTTTGCTGTCATCTTCTAGCTAACGATCTATTATACATTTTTCTTGATCTGCATCTCTTTTGATTTCTTACACTTCCTTATCTCTGTAACTCCCTCTCCCCTGACAGTCTGAAGAAGGGTCTCGACCCCAAATGTCACCCATTCCCTCTCTCCACAGATGCTGCCTGTTCCGCTGAGTTATTCCAGCAATTTGTGTCTATCTAAAAGTTTAATGGCGATGTGCAGGCCAAGTTTTGTTTACAGAGACAGAGGTGGGGGCCTGGAAAGCGTTTCCAGGAGTGGTGGTGGAGGCAGATACGATAGTGGTTTACGATAAGCATATACTGTACAAATGTAGGGAATAGAGGAACATGGACCATGTGCACGCAGGTGGGATCAATGTTTGGTCTAAACATTGTGGGCTGTAGGGCCCGTTCCTTTGTACTGTTCTGACACCTCAGCAGTTGTGTCTGAAGAAGGGTCCCAACCCGAAGAGTTGTCTGTCCATTCCCCCCCTCCATAGATGCTGCCTGACCCAGAGTTCCTCCAGCACTTTGTGTTTCACTGCCGACTCTAGCACCTGCAGTCTCTTGTTTCTCCAATTCTGAAGAAGGGTCTTGACCCAAAATGTCACCTATCCATGTTCTCCAGAGATGCTGCCTGATCTGCTGAGTTACTCCAGCACTTTGTGTCTTTTTTTGTAGACCAGATTCTGTGCTTCCTTGTGTTAAAGGACTTTTTCGTGTTGTATGACTCGACGAGTCTCTGACTGTGAAATTAGGATTTCTGAACAGCCAATATATCCTAAATACTTCTGTAGGAGCCATGAAGCTTGTCAGTGTATCATAGCCATGTCTAACATTTTTAATCTTTTAGTTTTTACCTGTCTGTACTTTTGTAGGTGGGATTTGATACATAGAAGGGGTGTGTCTATTTCTAGAGGAGACTAGCGCAGACTCATAGATTGGGAGTTCAGTCGGAAGGATGGTGAGAATAGTTTTTTACTACACACACCACATGATCACGACACACACACAAGTTAATGAGACAACATACTTTTATAAGAAGAAACTTTCATATGATTTCCATGACATGAATGGAACAGTGATCGACAATGGAAAGTGACGGATTATTTCTTTTCTCTGTACTACTTCAATAAAAGACCAACTGATCAAGAAACAACGTTTGGAAGATTCGTTTTTACTATCTTAAATGTGTCGTGAGTGCGTAAACTGTACCTCCTAACCATCCCCGAGGAGTAATGGATATTGAAGTTAGACTTTGAGAACGTCGCAAAGACTGCCGTTATAAATTCCAATACAAATATGGAATAACAGGCTCACCTTATCAAAGACGCCTCCCTCGGAGATAAGTCTACTCCTCGCTGCAATATTGATGTGCAAAGTATATTTCACATGAGGCATCAAAAGCTGAAATGTGAAAAGTTTGAACAACTTTAGGCAAGTTAAGAGGTGACAAACTTCACCGTCAGTCAAAGTGTTGAAGGGTGTATGAAGCGCCTCAGATGTAGGTGGGAGGGGACTGGACAAGGGGTTGGGGGGGGATAGGATGGATTCAAGGAGATGAGCTCAGTGGGGAAAGAGCAGGTGGAGACAATGAGTCTGCCAGGGGGCAGATTCTGGGGAGGAAATAGAAGTGGGCCGTGCGAGGCTGTGGAACGATGAGGTTGGAGGCTGTGGTGGGGAGATCGCCAGAGGCAAGAGATTAGAATAGTCTGGGAGATGACAGCCTGGTGTTGGGGTCCATCTATGGGTCACGGTCAAGGGGTAGTGTAGGTATGTGGAGGCATCTTAGAGATGGCGCCTGGCCTCAGCACTGTGGAGGTGTCCTGACATGAAACGTCACCTATCCATGTTCTCCACAGATGCTGCCTGACCCGCTGAGTTACTCCAGCACTCTGTGAAACGTCACCTATCCACGTTCTCCACAGATGCTGCCTGATCCGCTGAGTAACCCCAGCACTCTGTGAAACGTCACCTATCCATGTTCCCCACAGATGCTGCCTGACCCGCTGAGTTACTCCAGCACTCTGTGAAACGTCACCTATCCATGTTCTCCACAGATGCTGCCTGACCCGCTGAGTTACTCCAGCACTCTGTGAAACGTCACCTATCCATGTTCTCCACAGATGCTGCCTGATCCGCTGAGTTACTCCAGCACTCTGTGAAACGTCACCTATCCATGTTCTCCACAGATGCTGCCTGACCCGCTGAGTTACTCCAGCACTCTGTGAAACGTCACCTATCCATGTTCTCCACAGATGCTGCCTGATCCGCTGAGTAACCCCAGCACTCTGTTACTCCAGAGATGCTGCCAAAAGGCATTGAGTTACTCCAGTACTTTGTGTCCTTCACCACCAGTCAGTTGTGCTTCATGTTGAGGGGGACGGGCACAGGGGGGGAAGTGGCTCCAGTGTGCACTGGCTGGGACGGAGGGAGCGAACAGTCTGCCACTGGTGCAGATGTTACACAGATGTGTGGCAGAGTCGTTCTGATGGACATCATGAACACACTCGCAGAAACATTCACCACAACTCTCAAAACGGGTACGTCCAAATCCAAGATGTTTCTACTTGCCGGTGATAAGGGGAGGAAGGTGAGGGCTTGTGGGGGGGAAAGGGGGATGGAGGGTCATGGGGAACAGAGTGGATGGGGACATGTCAGGGGAGGAGGGGACACAGGGTGGGAGGAGGGAGAATGGGGGTGAAGAATGAAGGGGGAGGGGGGAGGGTGAGAACATGTAGAAGGGGTGGATAGAGGGAGGGGGAAAGGAGAGTGGGGGAATGAGGGAGGGGATTATGGTGGAGGGTGGTTGCTTGTTCCTTTTGCCTCTCGACTACAACTGCTGTAGACATTGGAAGAACATTGACAGTGGCTTGACTGGAGAAGGTTAACTCCACCGTCATAGTGGGGCAAAGCTGGCGGCTCTCTCCACCAACTGCTCGAAAGCTCTGCTTGGTTCAGAAGACACTGCGGTTGACCTGGGAGTACCTTGAATATCGGGTGTGCACTTGCGAGACTGCGTAAAGTTGCGATGTCTAAGACTTCACCAAACAGGTGTGTCCCGAGCAAGTGTGAGACCAGCTGGTGAACCTGCGCGTCAGCGTTGCGGACCCACATCTTGGCCAGAAGCCAATCATACTGGCTGTCGCTCGGGAGAAATATCGGGCCCTCCGGCCCAGGGTGCTGGGTGATCTGTCAATAAAACAATTCACAGGTGATTCTTGCAGTTAACCCAAGGCAAGATGAATGACATAAGTGAGACATGACAGCAGAGAGCAGAGGTGACAAAGCGGTAGAGATGCTGCCTGACAGCGCCAGAGACCGGGGTCTGTTTCCATGCTGTATCTCTAAACTAAGCTAAACTGAGCATGAGGAATTTCTTTAGCCAGAGGGCACAGCCTCAGAATTAAAGGACGTACCTTTAGAACGGAGATGAGGGAAAATGTATTTAGCTAGTGGGTGGTGAATCTGTGGAATTCGTTGCCACAGACGGCGTAGGTTTAAGGTGAGGGGGGAAAGATTTAAAAGAAACCCAAAGGGTAACTTTTTTACACAAAGGATGGTAGGTATAGAACGAGTTGCCGAAGGAAGTAGTTCAGGCAGGAACTATTGCAACGTTTAAGAAACATTTAGACAGGTACATGGATAGGATAGATTTAGAGGGATATGGGCCAAACGCAGGCAGGAAGGACTAGTGTAGGTGGGGCATGTTGGTCGGTGTGGGCAAGTTGGGCCCAAGAGCCTGTTTCCACGTTGGATGACTTTATGGAGGCCTAGAATTGATCAATTCAGAGAAAGACAGAAGCGTCTCAGACATGCAAAGCCCAAAGAAATTCATCAGCAGAAGATGATAGTGGCGTTACTTTGAGAATAGCCCTGGAGGAAGAGTGAAGAGAGCTGTTTGGGAAGGATGCAGGAGCAGGGCTGGTGGGGGCGGGAGAGACCGTACCTGGATGGCAATAGGAAGTAGATCGTTCATTGGATTCACGTACAGAAGACACATTGGTGCTTCGAGATCTTCGTGGGCAGCTACCGGATTGGCTTTAATTCCATCCAGCATCTCGTAGTCAACAAGGTATATATTCCCTTTCTGTAATGAGAACAGGACCAGACATGTGAAAAGAACTGGTGGACTGCGTCAGCAAACAAGTTTCACACGCAACAGAAAGCCAGGAAGGATGCAGTCTTGTTCGCAAGATTCTGCTGCTAAATGGTCTTGTTAATGACTGCTGAGTTATTTAGTACTCGCACATTTCTCGATTAAACCAGGGGCATTGACAACCTCAGACTGCACACACAAAGCTGACTCAGTCCTTGTTTCCTTCAAGGGCTGGTTGCAATATTGGAGGCTTGCCTGGATTGAGGGCTACAGCTACAGGGAGAGGTAGGATTGACAGATTGTTTTCTCTGGAACGTCAGAGGTCGAGGGGAGACTTGATGGAAGTGTATAAAATTATGAGAGGCAAGACTTGGTCATATGGATTCAGAACTGGTTTATTCATAGAGGACATTTATTCATAGAAGGCATTTGGAGTATAGCGTGTAATTCTGGTCACCCCATTACCAGAAAGATGTGGAGGCTTTGGAGAGGGTGCAGAGGGGGTTTACTGGAATGTTGCCGGGATTAGAGGGAGAGGTTGGATAGACAAGGATTGTTTTCCTCTGGAACGTCGGAGGTTGTACTCCAAATACGCACTGATGTTCGGAGCCGTGTTACGACTGACCTGGACTTCCTGCTGCAGACTGGTATTTGGCCCAAGAAAGGGGCCGACCATTTGCTCTGTAACGGGGAACTTTTCTGGAATCTCTTTACACTGTTTGATGAGAATGGGGTTCACTCCGTTCAGGAACTGATAACCAAAGCACCTGTCTTCATGCCAATGCTTGTCCACATATTCTGAGGAAACAAAGCAGACACATGTTCATCTCATCCCACATTGGAAGAATGGACATTCGTTCTAGTTTAGTTCAGATACAGCATGAAAACAGATCCTGCTGCCCACCGAGTCCACACCGACATGAATCACCTTCACACTAGTTCTATGTTATCCCACTTTCTCTTCCATTCCCTGCACACTCGGGACAATTTGCACAAAAGACAATTAACCTACAAACTCGCACATCACCACGAGTGTGGATGGAAACCAGAACACCCAGAGGAAACCGACGAGGTCACAGGGAGAACGTGCAAACACCACAAATACAGACAGCACCAGAGTTCAGAATCAAACCCAGGTCTCTGGCACTGTAAAGTAGCGACTCTACCAGCTGTGCCACCCAACCATCAACGTTTGGTAGTAAGATTTCTTGCATTAACCCCATGGCACTGTATCTGTCTCTCCCACTCTGCAGATTCTCAGAGGCTACTTGTGACGGAGCAGATTGTCACTGGACAGAAGTTCAAGGGGTGTCAGATAAGACCCCTGGGAGGCTTTCTGCTCCACTGGCACTTCCCATCACCCATGGGATGACTTGCCCCTCCACCTCTGGCTTCCCAACCAGTGGCAGAGTTTCCAGCAATGTTGAAGCCATGCCCAGCCTGGGTTGGTCCTTGTCCTCTTGGCACCAGTGTTGGGCACTGTAGAGAAGGGCATCACAGCCCTGCCCACCACCCACAACCCCCTGCAGGCAGCTCCCTACACACAGTGGTTAGTGCCAATGCGGGTGGCAGCAGTTCTGTACCAGCGACAGTGAAACCATGGGATGTTGAGTCCACAAGACCATAGGCATAGGAGCAGAATTAGGCCATTCGGCCCATTGAGTCTACTCCACCATTCAATCGTGGCTGATCTAATTTCCCCTCTCATCCTTTTATACTGAGGCTGTGCTCGTAGAAGAGAGGTGTGGGCAGCCGAGACACTGGGACTCAGGCTCTGGGGAAAAACGTACCTTTGACTGGAGTTTTGAGGGCAAGCGCAGTTGCAGAAGGTTCCTCTTCATCCAGACCCAGCTGTGAAATGCTACAGAAACATAGACAGAAGTAACAGGTTCAGCCGGACATGAAGGACTGCCGAAGTCTGGTGTCTGTTTCACAGCCATCCAGATGTTTTGGTCGACCCAACCGCAGACCACAGCTGGATCTTGCAGCGTGGGGTCACACCCTCATGGTCACTCTGCAAGTCCCGCTGCTGAATGTAATGTGAGAATGGGCCTGCGAATGGCCACAGCAAGGACTCAGCGTGCAGAGAGGGTGGGGAGGGGTGGGGAAGGGAGAGGTGGGGAGGGGAGTGGGGGGGGGGGTGGGGAGGGGAGTAGGGGGTAGTGGAGGGGTGGGGTGGGCACTAGGGAACCATGGACAGCATGGAAGTGTGGGAAGCGGGGTGCGGAACTGTGTTGAAGGGCACTAGGGAAGCGTGGGCAGAGAAGACTGGAGATGTTCTGAGTCGGGCCCCACGTACACACGCCAGGATCCCCAACCGGGCCCATTTTGAGCATCGCCCCATGTTGTTCCCATACATACCCCTCTGCAATTGAGAGAAGAATGCCCATTGGTCTTCCAACTGGGATCTTGGCATCTCTCGGCAAGTCCTTGGCTTCAACATGGTGGATTATTTTGGGAACATCTGGTGCAAAAACAGCCCACCTGAAACATGAGACGGGACTTTCCTTAAGGACGAGTGAAAGTGATCAGTAAATCAGAGATGAATCAATTTGTTGTTTGTACCTAGCCGAGACGCAGAGTAAATCTCTGATGCACTGTAGAAAACGTAGTAAATATAACATGGAACAGCACAGGAATGGGCCCTTCGGCCCACAATGTCCATGCTGTACATGATGCCAACTGATCTCATCTGCTTGTACATGATCCATATCCCTCTATTCCCTGGACTTCTATGTGCCTAAAAGCCTCTTAAACGCCACTATTGTATGTCTTTACCCCTGGCAATGCGTTCCAGGCCCCCCTCCCCCAGCACTGACCCCCCCTCCCCCAGCACTGACCCCCCCTCCCCCTGCAATGAATTCCACAGATTCACCACCCTCTGGCTAAAGGAATTCCTCCTCATCGTCTCCATTCTGAGGCTGTGCCCTCCTGTCCTAGATGATCCCACGAATGGAAACATCCTCTCCACAGCCATTCTATCAAAGCTTTCCGTTATTCGGCACGACATCTACTCACTGATAATCCTCTCGCCTCTTCTTCATTTCGTCCACCCAGTATTGTTCCAAGATGGGAGAGTTGTACTCGTGTCTTTTCCGGGCTGGAGAACAGTTACAGATTATCAGGACAAACACCGAAAGTCATTCTCTTTCCAAGAGCACTAGCTTTACAAAACCTTTCCCTATCTCTGATAGATATCTCTGATAGATATCTCTGAGAGATTGGAGCAGCGGTAGAGTTGCTGCCTCACAGCAAATGCAGCGCCTGAGACCCAGGTTCTAGCGATGTTACAAAACCTACCTTCAGCGGCGCTGCAGGTCTGCCAGTGGCTGTGTGTGCGACTCCGGAGCCTTCGGGGGGGGGGGTAAAAAGCGACTTCTAACGCCCTCAACGTGACGGATCACAAGATCAGGACAAAACAAAAGGTAAGTCGTCTATTTCACATATAATCTTGCTTCTTGGGGTGGCTTTAGTCTAATTTTACGATGAGAAAATGTTATTTGGGCCCCATACGAATTGGCAATGTCTTGGGGTTCAAATTTACAGCAACGGCAACGTTCCAATCGATCGCATTCCAGAAACACCCACTCGCAAGATGATTTAAATCCACTTTTTTTTTGGACAATCATGTCATAAGAGCATCTAAATCATCTATATTTGGTGTTATTGTCTATCCATAATCAATATCCACAAGTTTTAGTCACATTGTGCAAAAAGTAATAATTTTGATTATATTGAGAGTGGATGTTTCTAGATTAATTTATGGGAATTAAACATTAAATTCCTTCCATTTGGCATACAAATTCATGACAGTGAGATTTAAAAATGTTATATTGTGAATTCTTTTTCTGAATGGAATCTGTTTGTTATTTGGATACTTAGGCTATTTAAAACATTTAGCCTTTTCTTCAGAAATGGACAGATTGTGTAGATCTAGTAATTGAATTTAGATGAAACTGATGAATATGAATTTTTTGTTGGGTATTTACTATTTGTTTTAGCGTTTAACTTTAGCATTTCTACCTTTTTTCTAAAACTGCAAATAATAACTTGTTTCTGTTAATGTTGTTTCCTTTACATTTTAAACAGATGTCTCCGAAGAAGAAATGCAAAATTGTCAATCCAAATGCCCAGCAAAAGAGACTGATTTAGACAGCATTCGCAGAGATTATCCGAATTTGGACTACTCCAAATGTGATGATCTACAGGACATTGTTAATGGGAAAGTAGTGGGCAGAAAGGTATGTCATGCGTGGTTTGAAGAGCAAAAACTTGTAGTTTACAATGCCAACATTGAAAAGTTGAGGAAAAACAAGGTGTACAGAGTTGCTTATTAGTTACAATCTGAGGAGTATGATGATGCTACTGATTATGATATGCCAATGTACCAGCTAGCAACTGATCTTCTCCATAAAGAGTTGGTCTATTGCTAGAAATTGTAATTTATTTACCTATCTGTTATGGACTTACAGCATATAATACAATAATATTAAAGTTCCGATCTTGAGAATATCACATTTTTGAATTTTCAAGGCAGTCTGGGTGTTTATCACTATTTCCGTCACAACGGTCAATTTTGTAATTAACTACAATTAGGTAACTAACTAATTATATGCTTTAATTTCAGGTCATCCAAGTAAGATCTTTTATATTTGTTTCAGAATGCTTCAATCTATAACTGAAAATTTCATTCAGTTTTCTTAATTTTTAAGAAATTTGTGGGCTTTTGACTGTCCTCGATCACAGCTTTTGTGTTGAGTCAATGGAAAGGCAATAGGGTAAACAAGATGCCAATTTCAGAGTATGAAAATGGCCATAACTTTTTTAATACTGAAGATATGAAAGTGAATTAGGTGTCAAATTAAAGTTATTTTTATGCTTTATCTGATGGGACAAATTACAGGCTTGATTTTTAAAATCTCAAAATGTTGTAATATTCCTACAGGTTCGATCCCGACTACGGGTGCTGTCAACACTGCATTTGCACATTCTCCCCGTGATCTGCGTGGGTTTTCTCCGAGATCTTCGGTTTCCTCCCACACTCCAAAGACGTACAGGTCTGTAGGTTAATTGGGCTTGGTAAATGCAAAAATTGTCCCTAGCGGGTGTAGGATAGTGTTAGTGTACGGGGATCGCTGGATGAGGCGAGATGAATGAACAGCTGAAATCTGATTTACTGCCCAATGTCTTGCCTCAATTTCTTCTGCAAGAGACACACAGCATGGAAACAGGCCCTTCAACCCAATTTGTCTGTGTTGACCATCATGGGAGCATGCCTCACAAATCTGATTGAGTTTTTTGAAGAAATCACCAGGACTTTATTCCTTGGAGTGCAGAAGGATGCGGGGTGATCTTAGAGAGGTGTATAAGATCATGAGGGAAATAGATAAGAGTGAATGCAGTCTTTTACCTAAGAATAGGGGATTCCAGAGGACATAGGTTTAAAGTGAGGGGGGAAAGATTTAATAGGAACTCGAGGGGCAACATGTTTTACACAGAGGGTGCTGGGTGTATGGAACGAGCTGCTGGAGGAAGTAGTTGAGGCAGAGACTATCACAACGCTTAAAGGACAATTGGGCAGGTACATGGATAGGTTTAAAAGGATATGGGCTAAACAGGCAGGTGGATCTAGTGTAGATGGGGCATGTAGAGCGGGGAGAAGAGTTACGGAGGGAGGGAGGGAGTGACTGACTGAGAGTCGGGGAAAGGAGAGAAAGGGTGAGTGGTGGAATATTGCATTGGGGGGAGCGGGTGACTGGTGGAATATGCGTTGCGGAACGGGTTGCGTTGGGGGAATGGGTGAGTGGTGGAATATTGCATTGGGGGAGCAGACCCTATAGGTCTGCACTTGGTAATAAACTAAACAAGAAACAGGACTGTGGAGACCGAGAGACAATCGACCAATTCACAGAGGAAGGAAGAGCAGTCACAGGAATGGAAGTCAGCAAACTAAACGAGACTAGAGTAGACCAGTCTCTGTAGTGACAAAATCTTTATCAGGATATGTTAAGTCATCGTACCAGCTCCTTTAATGATCTCCATCGGGGTGAGCTGAAGCAGGGGAAGTAGTAGGTCAGTTTGTTTGGGGTTTCCACACACACATAACTGCAGTACCAGTCCTCGTTCAGCAGATATCTCTCCTTGAAGAGTTTCACCAGCAGGAGGTCCCCGAGCTCAGACTCGGTCTCCAATTCCATGCTGTAGATCTGTGCCACAAATGCAAAAAAAACACCGCCCTCAGACCATCGCAAAGCGGAGCCATCAATACCCCACCTGCTCACTCACCCCACCCTCACCCCCCATCCCCACCCTCTTTCCCCACACCCACCGACCTCATCCACACTTTCCCATCCCCACCTCCAACCCCCACACCACAAACCATCCCCACCCTCACTCACCCCACCCCCACTGTCAACCCCAGCCTCACTCAGACACCCAAATCCCCAACCATCTCATCCTCACCTTCCCATTCCCACCCTCAACCCCAAACGCCATCTTCACTCTTACTCCTGCCCACCCTCACCCCCCCATGTCACCCTCACACACCCCACACTCATACACCCCCATCCCCACCCCCCCCAATACCCCCCACCGTCACCCTCACTCGCTCCACAAACCGATCCCCACCCTCACTCCCCACAAAACTTTCTCCCTCTCACCTCATAGCTGTGCACTCTAGTGTTGGACATTTCCACGCTGAAAAAGGGGTTCTGTGTACCTTATCTATGCTTCTCACCATTTGATATACTTCTATCAGCTCTCCCCGTAACCTCCAACGTTCCGGAGAAAACAATCCATCTCCCCACCCTCTCCCCGTAGCTGAAACCTCGAATCCAAGCATCATTCTGGTAATTCGTCTGCACCCTCTCCAAAGCCCTCCCCAATCTGCCTGTAATGGTGTGACCAGAACTGCACACAATACTCCAAATAATGAGGTACTCACCTTCCTTCGGGTAAGGCGTGACCAGTTCCCGAGGCGAACCTTCTCGGAGCTGCCAAGTGACCCCACTAACATGATGGATATTTTATCATTTGTCCTAGAGCCGAACACATCGCCAGTGCCGATTTTGACCTGGTACTTGACCTTCATGTTTGAATCAGGTTAGATGCTGCTGTTTAGCGTTCTCTCCACACACTATTTACGAGGGATTTTGTCGGGTGGCGAACTGTTTGTCTAATTGGGTTTACCTTGGCAGAGACTGGAGATGTAACGGCAAATTCCAAGGAAGCTGCCGCAGAAGGTGTATCTTTGTAAGTTGCCAGGCAAGATCTAACCCAACCTAACCTTACACAATATACAATGGATGTGGGTGACAGGGAATTGAGTATTTATAGCTTTACTCCTAGCTAATCAAAGGCAAGTGCAGATCAGATTATGGAGCAAACCATGAGTGTCAGGGTAGAGATAGTCTCCACAGCCCCTCCTCAATGAATGCAACTGTGCCCAATGTCTTCCTGTCCTTTGACATGGAGATTTAGTTTAAAGTAGACACAAAATGCTGGAGAAACTCAGCGGGTGAGGCAACATCTATGGAGAGAAGGAATAGGTGACGTTTCGGTTCGAGACCCTTCTTCAGACTGATGTCGGGGGGGGAGGGGGAAGAAAGGGAGTAGGAGGAGACAGTAGGACTGTGGGGAAGGGTGAGGTGGAGGGAAAGAGGGAGAAAGCAAGGGCTATTTAAAATTAGAGACATCAATGTTCATACCGCTGGGGTGTAAACTACACAAGCTAAATATGAGGTGCTGTTCCTTCAGGACAGAAAGGTCAGATTGTGAATGGGAGGGGGAGTTGAAGTGCTGGGCCATCGTGTGATCAGGTTGGTTAAGACGGACGGAGCAGCGGTGTTGGGGGAAGCGATCGCCGAGCCTGCGCTTGGTCTCGCCGATGTAGAGAAGTTGACACCTGGAACAGCGGATGCAGTAGATGAGGTTGGAGGAGGTGCAGGTGAACCTCTGCCTCACCTGGAAAGCCTGTCGGGGTCCTTGGATGGAGTCGAGGGGGGAGGTAAAGGGACAAGTGTAGCATTTCTTACTGTTGCAGGGGAAAGTGCCCGGGGAGAGGGTAGTTTGGGTGGGAAGGGACGAATTGACCAGGGAACGGTCTCCGCGGAAAGCAGAAAGGGGAGATGGGAAGATGTGGCCAGTAGTTACCCGAAGACAACCACAATTTCCCAAATTTTGGGTAATTTCCTTCAAAGTGGAAACACTGGATCTAAATAGCCTACCCCTTATTCTTAAACTGTGGCCCCTGGTTCTGGACTCCCTCAACATCGGACACATGTTTCCTGCCTCTAGCGTGTCCAATCCCTTAATAATCTTAATAACAAAATACAGAGCGGAGGTGCAGAACCTGGCGGACTGGTGCGCTCATAACAACTTGTCACTAAACACCTCCAAGACCAAGGAGCTGATTATTGACTTCAGGAGGTCCCATAATGGAGAATACGCCCCAATCTCCATTTACGGGGAAAGTGTGGAGAGAGTGTCCAGCTTTAAGTTTCTGGGCACTCACATTTCAGAGGACCTCACATGGTCCACCAACACCGCTGCGCTGGTCAAGAAGGCACAGCAACGACTGTTCTTCCTGAGGACTTTAAAAAAGACTGGTCTGCCCCAACAGCTGCTGACAACATTCTACCGCTGCACCACAGAGAGCATATTAACGTGTGGTATCTCAGCTGCACGGAGGCGGAGAGGAGAGCTCTTCAGCGCGTCGTCCACAGAGTGCAGAGGATAATTGGGACAGAGCTACCAGCCTTGGAGGGCATCCACCACACACGGTGCCTCAGGAATGCTGTCAGCATCCATAAGGACTCATCACACCCTTGTGACGGACTGCTTGAACTACTTCCCTCCGGCAGACGTTACAAGGCCTTCTACGCCCGAACCTCCAGACTCGAAACAGCTTTATTCCAAGAGCTATAGCGGCTCTGAACCGGCCCTGCTGAGTGCCCCCCCCACCCACCCCCACTGGACAGTCTCCCTCCGATGGTCACGTCACTCAACTTGCTTGCTTATTTATTTATTTTACTTTTCCTGTACATCGGTGGAGCTGCATACTAAATCTCGTTGCACTGACGTGCAATGACAATAAAAGATTATTATTGACCCCTTGTTCTGGACTTCCCCAACATCGGGAACAATCTTCCTGTATCTAGCCTGTCCAATCCCTTAAGAATTTTGTACGTTTCTATAAGATCCCCCCTCAACCTTCTAAATTCTAGCGAGTACAAGCCGAGTCTATCCAGTCTTTCTTCATATGAAAGTCCATCCATCCCAGGAATCAGTCTGGTGAACCTTCTCTGTACTCCCTCTATGGCAAGAATGTCTTTCCTCAGATTAGGAAGAAGGGGAGAGGTTCAATAGGAACCTGAGGGGCAACTTTCAAACAGAGTCGTCACCGTACGGTGATGCTGTGGGGTCAGGGGTCATCCCACAGTGAGAGTGTGGGGATAGGGGTCTCAATAGACAATAGGTGTAGGAGTAGGCCATTCGGCCCTTTGAGCCAGCACCGCCATTCACTGCGATCATGGCTGATCATTCACAATCTGTACTCCGTTCCTGCCTTCTCCCCAAATCCTCTGCCTCCGCTATCCTAAAGAGCTCTATCTAACTCTCAGTTGACAGCATCCAGGGAATCGGCCTCCACTGCCTTCTGTGGCACGGAACTCCACAGATTCACAAGTGAGTGAAAACGTTTTTCCTAATCTCCATTCTAAATGGCCTACCCCTTATTCTTAAACTGTGGCACCTGATTCTGGACTCCCCCAACATCGGGAACATGTTTCCTGCCTCTAGCGTGTCTAACCCCTTAATAGTCTTATATGTTTCAATAAGATGCCCTCTCATCCTTCTAAATTCCAGTGTATACGTCCAGTCACTCCATTCCTTCAACATATGACAGTCCTGCCATCCCAGGAATTAACCTCGTGAACCTACGCTGCACTCCCTCAATAGCAAGAATGTCCTCCCTCAAATTTGGAGACCAAAACTGAACACAGTACTCCAGGTGTGGCCTCACCAGGGCCCTGTACAACTGCAGAAGGACCTCTTTGCACCAAAACTCAACCCATCTTGTGATGAAGTCCAACATGCCATTAGCTTTCTTCACTACCTGCTGTACCTGCATGCTCTGAAGAAGGGTTTCGGCTCGAAACGTTGCCTATCTCCTTCGCTCCATAGATGCTGCTGCACCCGCTGAGTTTCTCCAGCACTTTTGTCTACCTCCTGCTTACTTTCATTGACTGATGAACAAGGACCCCCAGATCCCGTTGTACTTCCCCTTTTCCTAACTTGACACCATTCACATAATAACATGACTTCCTGTTCTTGCCACCAAAGTGGATATCCTCACATTTATCCACATTACACTGCATCTGCCATGTATCTGCCCACTCACCTAACCTGTCCAAGTCACCGTGCATCCTCACACTGCCACCCAGCCTTGTGTCATCTGCAAATGTGCTAATGTTACTTTTAATCCCTTCATCTAAATCATTAATGTATATTGTAAATAGCTGCGGTCCCAGCACCAAGCCTTGTGGTACCCCACTAGTCACTGCCTGCCATTCTGAAAGGGAACCGTTAATCACTACTCTATTTTCCTGTCTGCCGACCAATTTTCTATCCATGTCAGTACCCTACCCCCAATACCATGTGCTCTAATTTTGCCCACTATTCTCATATGTGGGACCTTATCAAAGGCTTTCTGAAAGACCAGGTACACCCGGTTGTAAAATGACAAACATCCAGTTGCATTTACATGCGTATGTGCGGCTGTACATGATCCATCCTCTCCACTCCATGTATATCCATGAGCCTATCCAAAAGGCACTTAAACACCACTGTCATATCTGCCTTACCACCACCTATGGTGCACCATTCCAGGCAGAGCAGCCATTCACATGTGGAGCCACAGGAGATGGCCAAAGTATAACATTTGGGATATTATGTTCCATGATGTACAAGCTACTGGTGAGGTTGCACTTGGAGCATTGCGTCACCCTGCTGAAGCAGAGAGTGAGTAGCGGAGTCACAGGGAACAAGAGAGGAAGGGAACAGTCCAGGTGGGTTCAGTAAGTGGGTGTAGAGCAGATGGAGGCTGGTGGGGAAAGGTAAGAAACTGGGGAATGGTGAACTGAAGGTTTGTATAAAGGTGGTGGTGAGAGAACTTGTCGTGATCACGAGAGAAAGGAACAGGAGGTACAGATTGTGTAGGAAAGAACTACAGATGCTGGTTTAAATCGAAGGTACACAAAATGGTGTCTGAAGAAGGGCCTTGACCCGAAACGTCACACATTCCTTCTCTCCATAGATGTTGCCTGACCCGCTGAGTTACTCCAGCAGTTTGTGTCTACCAGGAGGTACAGATTATTGAAAACTGGAAAATCCAAAGTTTACTCCATTGGGCTGCAGAATATCCAAGCAGAATAGGAGATACTGTGCTTTAATGGTGTTAGGCAGGAACCTGCAACGGTTGATTAGAGCAGGTTGTTTATGAGCAAAGAGAAATGCAGAATGTCGCACCATTTTAAAAGTTTGATAGAGAAAGTTCAAGGCATGTTTCTATTAGATTGAGGGGTAAGACAGGTGGGGGTATGAGATTGTGCATGACAAGATAAATTGAGGCTCTGGAAAGGAAAACAAGGGACGTGGGGCTCCAACATGCACAGGACATGAAAAGGTTGTTTCCAGTAATGGAAGAGTCGAGAACCAGAACGCAGATGCAGAATAAAAAGACGTGCTTTTAGAATGGAGATAAGGAAGAATTTAGTTCGCCAGAGGTTGGTGAATCTGGAATTCATTGCCACAGACGGCTGTGAACTATGACATTGGGTATTTTTAAAGTGGAGATTAATAGGTTCTTGATTAGGAAGGGAGTCAAAGGTTATGGGGCAAAGGTGGGAGAATGCGATTGAGAGGGAAGGATAGATCAGCCATGATTGGAATGCGGAGTAGACTCGACGGGTGAATGGCCTAATTCTGCTTCCATGTCTTATGGTACAGACAGCTGGAGGAGTTCAGGGAATTGAGGAGCATACTGAAGAACGAATAAGGACGGCAAAAAGGGGGAAAGAGATAGCTCTGACGGATGAGATTTCAGAGATTTTAACAGTAGATTGAGGGGAAAAAGGCTAACTGGGGGAGAGTAGGGCAGAGCAGCCATTCACATGTGGAGCTACAGAAGTCGGCCAATGTATTACAGTTGGGATGTTATGTTACATGATGCATAAGGTACTGGTGAGGCTGCACTTGGAGCATTGTGTCACCCTGCTACAGGAAAGATGTTATTAAGGGGTAGATTTACAAGGATGTTGCCACGGCTTGAGTGCCTGAACTATTGGAGAGGTTGGACAGGCTGGGACCTCATTCCTTGGAGCGCAGGAGGCTGTGAGGTGATCTTATAAAGGTGTATAGGATCACGAGGGGAATAGATTGGGTGAATGCAGTCTTTTGCCCAGGATAGGGGAATCACGAACCTGACGTCATTGGTTTAAGGCGAAACATAGAAAATAGGTGCAGGAGTAGGCCCATTCGGCCCTTCGAGCCTGCACCGCCATTCAATATGATCATGGCTGATCATCCAACTCAGTATCCTGTACCTGCCTTCTCTCCATACCCCCTGATCCCTTTAGTCACAAGGGCCACATCTAACTCCCTCTTAAATATAGCCAATGAACTGGCCTCAACTACTTTCTGTGGTAGAGAATTCCAGATTCACCACTCTCTGTGAGAAAAAAAAATTCTCATCTCGGTTCTAAAAGATTTCCCCCTTATCCTTAGTGACCCCTTGTTCTGGACTTCCCGAACATCGGGAACAATCTTCCTGTATCTAGCATGTCCAATCCCTTAAGAATTTTGTACGTATCTATAAGATCCCCCCTCAACCTTCTAAATTCTAGCGAGTACAAGCCGAGTCTATCCAGTCTTTCTTCATATGAAAGTCCTGCCATCCCAGGAATCAGTCTGGTGAACCTTCTCTGTACTCCCTCTATGGCAAGAATGTCTTTCCTCAGATTAGGAAGAAGGGGAGAGGTTCAATAGGAACCTGAGGGGCAACTTTCAAACACAGAGTCGTCACCGTACGGAGACGCTGTGGGGTCAGGGGTCATCCCACAGTGAGAGTGTGGGGATAGGGGTCTCAATAGACAATAGGTGTAGGAGTAGGCTATTCGGCCCTTTGAGCCACAGCGCCATTCACTGCGATCGTGGCTGATCATCCACAATCAGTACTCCGTTCCTGCCTTCTCCCCAAATCCTCTGCCTCCGCTATCTTAAAGAGCTCTATCAAACTCTCAGTTGACAGCATCCAGGGAATCGGCCTCCACTGCCTTCTGTGGCAGAGAACTCCACAGATTCACAACTCTCTTAAGTGAAAACGTTTTTCCTCATCTCCATTCTAAATTGAGGCCAGTTCATCGGCTATATTTAAGAGGGAGTTAGATGTGGCCCTTGTGGCTAAAGGGATCAGGGGGTATGGAGAGGCAGGGATGGGATACTGAGTTGGATGATCAGCCATGATCATATCAAATGGCGCTGCAGGCTCGAAGGGCCGAATGGCCTACTCCTGCACCTAATTTCTATGTTTCTATGTTAAATGGCTTAACCCTTATTTTTAAACTGTGGCCACTGGTTCCGGACTCCCCCAACATCGGGAACATGTTTCCTGCCTCTAGCGTGTCCAATCCCTTAATAGTCTTATATGTTTCAATAAGATCCCCTCATCCGTCTAAATTAGTGTGTAAAAGTCCAGTCACTCCATTCTTTCAACATATGACAGTCCTGCCATCCCAGGAATTAACCTTGTGAACATACTATTGAACACTCCCTCAATAGCAAGAATGTCTTTCCTCAAATTTGGAGACCAAAACTGCACACAATACTCCAGGTGTGGTCTCACCAGGGCCCTGTACAACCGCAGAAGGACCTCTTTGCTCCAAAACTCAACTCCTCTTGTGATGAAGGCCAACATGTCATTAGCTTTCTTCACTATCTGCTCTACCTGCATGCTTACTTTCATTGACTGATGAACAAGGACTCCCAGATCCCGTTGTACTTCCCCTTTTCCTAACTTGACACCATTCACATAATAATCTGACTTCTTGTTCTTGCCACCAAAGTGGATATCCTCACATTTATCCACATTACACTGCATCTGACATGTATCTGCCCACTCACCCAACCTGTCCAAGTCACCCTGCATCCCCATATTATCCTCCTCACACTGCCACCCAGCTTTGTATCATCTGCAAATTTGTTAATGTTACTTTTAATCCCTTCATCTAAATCATTAATGTATATTGTAAATAGCTGCGGTCCCAGCACCGAGCCTTGTGGTACCCCAATAGTCACTGCCTGCTATTCTGAAAGGGACCCGTTAATCCCTACTCTATGTTTCCTGTCTGCCGACCAATTTTCTATCCATGTCAGTACCCTACCCCCAATACCATGTGTACTTTTGCCCACTATTCTTATATGTGGGACCTTATCAAAGGCTTTCTGAAAGGCCAGGTACACCCGGTTGTAAAATGACAAACATCCAGTTGCATTTACATGCGTACGTGTGGCTGTACATGATCCATCCCCACCACTCCATGTATATCCATGAGCCTATCCAAAAGGCACTTAAACACCACTGTCATATCTGCCTTACCACCACCCATGGTGCACCATTCCAGGCAGAGCAGCCATTCACATGTGGAGCCACAGGATATGGCCAAAGTATAACTTTTGGGATATTATGTTCCGTGATGTACAAGCTACTGGTGAGGTTGCACTTGGAGCATTGCGTCACCCTGCTGAAGCAGAGAGTGAGTAGCGGAGTCAGAGGGAACAAGAGGGGAAGGGAACAGTCCAGGTGGGTTCAGTAAGTGGGTGAAGGGCAGATGGAGGCTGGTGGGGAAAGGTAAGAAACTGAAGGTTTGTATAAAGGAGGTGGTGAGAGAACCTGTGGAGATCACTAGAGAAAGTATCAGGAGGTACAGATTGTGTAGGAAAGAACTACAGATGCTGGTTTAAATCGAAGGTAGACACAAAATGGTGTCTGAAGAAGGGCCTTGACCCAAAACGTCACCCATTCCTTCTCTCCAGAGATGTTGCCTGACCCGCTGAGTTACTCCAGCATTTTGTGTCTACCAGGAGGTAGATTACTGAAAACTGGAGAATCCAAAGTTTACTCCATTGGGCTGCAGAATATCCAAGCAGAATGGGAGATACTGTGCTTTAATGGTGTTAGGCAGGAACATCAAAATATTTCTTTTAAAAAACTAGACTCTAATATTACTAATTTTATTTGAGACTATAAAGCACATAGAATTAAAAGAAATCATCTGTGTAAACCTAAAGATGTAGGGGGACTTGCACTGCCTAATTTCTTATATTATTATTGGGCAGTGCATATTAAGAATATCATTTATTGGTTGGACGGCCCTTCTCAACAGATGGAATGGATAAGAATGGAGAAAGAGGATTGTTTTCCGTACGATTTAGGAGCGATCCTCTTCTCCCCGATAAAATTGAATAATACATTATATAAGAAGAATCCAATTATACATAATATAATTCGAATTTGGAAACAAATAAAATTAACTTTAAAATTAAGGAACTTATCATCATTAACACGAATAGTGAATAATCCGGTATTTAAACCATCTTTTATGGATAAAACATATAGACAATGGGAAAGATTGGGAATTAAAAAGGTGGGTGACATGTATGAAATGGGAAATTTATTATCATTTCAACAATTAAAATCAAAATTTAATCTGAATAATAACCAATACTTTAAATATTTACAGATATGTGACTTTATAAAAAAAATATATACCAAGACTACAGAGCATAATGATAGACCCACTGGAAGAAGCAATGAATATTAAGGCGGGACTCACAAAAATTAATATCATATTTATATAATAGTATTCTTAATAGAGAATTGCCATCAACAGAGGCAATTAGGGAAGACTGGGAAAAAGAATTAATGACAAAAATTCCTAAAGAAACATGGGAGAGGGAATTTGATATATATACATAAATGTTCGATTAACGCTAGACATAATTTAATTCAATTTAAAATATCACATAGATTATATTATTCAAAAGTTAGGATGAATACATTTTATTCAAATATTTCTCCCATCTGTGATAAATGTCTTTCTCAAAATGCCAATATCACACATTCTTTAGTTTCTTGCACAAAACTTCATGGATTTTGGTGGGATATATTTGATATATTTACTAGTTTATTTAAGATAAAAATGGAACCTAATATGGAAATGATTATCTTTGGAGTAATAGGAGATGGAAACAAATTAAATATATCCCAAATTTCATTTTTTTAATTATGGTTTAACAACAGCAAAAAACTCATACTTAAATTTTGGAAAAATGCTACTATACCAACACTCAAAATGTGGATTGGTAATATGTTGGAAACTGCCCACTTGGAATAAATGAGACTACTCCTAATAGATAAACAAGACCAATTCTTAACGAGTTGGTCTCCATTTATTGACCTTGTGGATTCCTGTGGTGCAATAGTATTGTAAAATTAAAAATTCTGGGTTTGGGCAAAAAATGATTAAGAACATAAAAAAAGCATCGACTTGTGGCGAGGGAGTATCTCCTTTCTGCTTCACTTTCTTACTTATTTCTTTTCTTTACCTCACACTCACTAGACTTTTCTTTACTCTTCACTACTTCTTTCTTTCTCATTTCTTTCTAAAAATAAAAAAAAAAGGAAGATGTACATAGAATGTTTTAATAATTCTGGGAACCTGTAAAAAGGTACCATCAAAATGTAACGTACTTACTTCTAATAAATAAAATATTATTATTTTTTTTTAAAAGGCAGGAACCTGCAACGGTTGATTAGAGCAGGTTGTTTATGAGCAAAGAGAAATGCAGAATGTCGCACCATTTTAAAAGTTTGATAGAGAAAGTTCAAGGCATGTTTCTATTCGATTGAGGGGTAAGACAGGTGGGGGTATGAGATTGTGCATGACAAGATAAATTGAGGCTCTGGAAAGGAAAACAAGGGGCGTGGGGCTCCAAGATGGACAGGACATGAAAAGGTTGTTTCCAGTAATGGAAGAGTCGAGAACCAGAACGTACAGATGCAGAATAAAAGACGTGCTTTTAGAATGGAGATAAGGAAGAATTTAGTTCGCCAGAGGTTGGTGAATCTGGAATTCATTGCCACGGACGGCTGAGAACTACGACATTGCGTATTTTTAAAGTGGAGATTAATAGGTTCTTGATTAGGAAGGGCGTCAAAGGTTATGGGGCAAAGGTAGGAGAATGGATTGAGAGGGAAGGATAGATCAGCCATGATTGGAATGCGGAGTAGACTCGACGGGTGAATGGCCTAATTCTGCTTCCATGTCTTATGGTACAGACAGCTGGAGGAGTTCAGGGAATTGAGGAGCATACTGAAGAACGAATAAGGACGGCAAAAAGGGGGAAAGAAATAGCTCTGACGGATGAGATTTCAGAGATTTTAACAGTATATTGAAGGGAAAAGGGCTAACTGGGGGAGAGTAGGGCAGACCAGCCATTCACATGTGGAGTTACAGGAGTTGGCCAATGTAGTACAGTTGGGATGTTATGATACTGGTGAGGCTGTACTTGGAGCATTGTGTCATCCTGCTGCAGGAAAGATGTTATTAAGGGGTAGATTTACGAGGATGTTGCCAGGGCTTGAGTGCCTGAACTATTGGAGAGGTTGGACAGGCTGGGACCTCATTCCTTGGAGCGCAGGAGGCTGTGAGGTGATCTTATAAGGTGTATAAGATCACGAGGGGAATAGATTGGGTGAATGCAGTCTTTTTCCCAGGATAGGGGAATCACGAACTGACGTCATTGGTTTAAGGCGAAACATAGAAAATAGGTGCAGGAGTAGGCCCATTCGGCCCTTCGAGCCTGCACCGCCATTCAATATGATCATGGCTGATCATCCAACTCAGTATCCTGTACCTGCCTTCTCTCCATACCCCCTGATCCCTTTAGTCACAAGGGCCACATCTAACTCCCTCTTAAATATAGCCAATGAACTGGCCTCAACTACTTTCTGTGGTAGAGAATTCCAGATTCACCACTCTCTGTGAGAGAAAAAAATTCTCATCTCGGTTCTAAAAGATTTCCCCCTTATCCTTAGACAGTGACCCCTTGTTCTGGACTTCCCGAACATCGGGAACAATCTTCCTGTATCTAGCATGTCCAATCCCTTAAGAATTTTGTACGTATCTATAAGATCCCCCCTCAACCGTCTAAATTCTAGCGAGTACAAGCCGAGTCTATCCAGTCTTTCTTCATATGAAAGTCCTGCCATCCCAGGAATCAGTCTGGTGAACCTTCTCTGTACTCCCTCTATGGCAAGAATGTCTTTCCTCAGATTAGGAAGAAGGGGAGAGGTTCAATAGGAACCTGAGGGGCAACTTTCAAACACAGAGTCGTCACCGTACGGTGACGCTGTGGGGTCAGGGGTCATCCCACAGTGAGAGTGTGGGGATAGGGGTCTCAATAGGCAATAGGTGTAGGAGTAGGCTATTCGGCCCTTTGAGCCACAGCGCCATTCACTGCGATCGTGGCTGATCATCCACAATCAGTACTCCGTTCCTGCCTTCTCCCCAAATCCTCTGCCTCCGCTATCTTAAAGAGCTCTATCAAACTCTCAGTTGACAGCATCCAGGGAATCGGCCTCCACTGCCTTCTGTGGCAGAGAACTCCACAGATTCACAACTCTCTTAAGTGAAAACGTTTTTCCTCATCTCCATTCTAAATTGACGCCAGTTCATCGGCTATATTTAAGAGGGAGTTAGATGTGGCCCTTGTGGCTAAAGGGATCAGGGGGTATGGAGAGAAGGCAGGGATGGGATACTGAGTTGGATGATCAGCCATGATCATATCAAATGGCGCTGCAGGCTCGAAGGGCCGAATGGCCTACTCCTGCACCTAATTTCTATGTTTCTGTTAAATGGCTTAACCCTTATTTTTAAACTGTGGCCACTGGTTCCGGACTCCCCCAACATCGGGAACATGTTTCCTGCCTCTAGCGTGTCCAATCCCTTAATAATCTTATATGTTTCAATAAGATCCCCTCATCCGTCTAAATTACAGTGTGTAAAAGTCCAGTCACTCCATTCTTTCAACATATGACAGTCCTGCCATCCCAGGAATTAACCTTGTGAACATACTATTGAACACTCCCTCAATAGCAAGAATGTCGTTCCTCAAATTTGGAGACCAAAACTGCACACAATACTCCAGGTGTGGTCTCACCAGGGCCCTGTACAACTGCAGAAGGACCTCTTTGCTCCAAAACTCAACTCCTCTTGTGATGAAGGCCAACATGCGATTAGCTTTCTTCACTACCTGCTGTACCTGCATGCTTACTTTCATTGACTGATGAACAAGGACCCCCAGATCCCGTTGTACTTCCCCTTTTCCTAACTTGACACCATTCACATAATAATCTGACTTCCTGTTCTTGCCACCAAAGTGGATATCCTCACATTTATCCACATTACACTGCATCTGCCATGTATCTGCCCTCACCCAACCTGTCCAAGTCACCCTGCATCCCCATATTATCCTCCTCACACTGCCACCCAGCTTTGTATCATCTGCAAATTTGTTAATGTTACTTTTAATCCCTTCATCTAAATCATTAATGTATATTGTAAATAGCTGCGGTCCCAGCACCGAGCCTTGTGGTACCCCAATAGTCACTGCCTGCTATTCTGAAAGGGACCCGTTAATCCCTACTCTATGTTTCCTGTCTGCCGACCAATTTTCTATCCATGTCAGTACCCTACCCCCAATACCATGTGTACTTTTGCCCACTATTCTCATATGTGGGACCTTATCAAAGGCTTTCTGAAAGGCCAGGTACACCCGGTTGTAAAATGACAAACATCCAGTTGCATTTACATGCGTACGTGTGGCTGTACATGATCCATCCCCACCACTCCATGTATATCCATGAGCCTATCCAAAAGGCACTTAAACACCACTGTCATATCTGCCTTACCACCACCCATGGTGCACCATTCCAGGCAGAGCAGCCATTCACATGTGGAGCCACAGGATATGGCCAAAGTATAACTTTTGGGATATTATGTTCCGTGATGTACAAGCTACTGGTGAGGTTGCACTTGGAGCATTGCGTCACCCTGCTGAAGCAGAGAGTGAGTAGCGGAGTCAGAGGGAACAAGAGGGGAAGGGAACAGTCCAGGTGGGTTCAGTAAGTGGGTGAAGGGCAGATGGAGGCTGGTGGGGAAAGGTAAGAAACTGAAGGTTTGTATAAAGGAGGTGGTGAGAGAACCTGTGGAGATCACTAGAGAAAGTATCAGGAGGTACAGATTGTGTAGGAAAGAACTACAGATGCTGGTTTAAATCGAAGGTAGACACAAAATGGTGTCTGAAGAAGGGCCTTGACCCAAAACGTCACCCATTCCTTCTCTCCAGAGATGTTGCCTGACCCGCTGAGTTACTCCAGCATTTTGTGTCTACCAGGAGGTAGATTACTGAAAACTGGAGAATCCAAAGTTTACTCCATTGGGCTGCAGAATATCCAAGCAGAATGGGAGATACTGTGCTTTAATGGTGTTAGGCAGGAACATCAAAATATTTCTTTAAAAAACTAGACTCTAATATTACTAATTTTATTTGAGACTATAAAGCACATAGAATTAAAAGAAATCATCTGTGTAAACCTAAAGATGTAGGGGGACTTGCACTGCCTAATTTCTTATATTATTATTGGGCAGTGCATATTAAGAATATCATTTATTGGTTGGACGGCCCTTCTCAACAGATGGAATGGATAAGAATGGAGAAAGAGGATTGTTTTCCGTACGATTTAGGAGCGATCCTCTTCTCCCCGATAAAATTGAATAATACATTATATAAGAAGAATCCAATTATACATAATATAATTCGAATTTGGAAACAAATAAAATTAACTTTAAAATTAAGGAACTTATCATCATTAACACGAATAGTGAATAATCCGGTATTTAAACCATCTTTTATGGATAAAACATATAGACAATGGGAAAGATTGGGAATTAAAAAGGTGGGTGACATGTATGAAATGGGAAATTTATTATCATTTCAACAATTAAAATCAAAATTTAATCTGAATAATAACCAATACTTTAAATATTTACAGATATGTGACTTTATAAAAAAATATATACCAAGACTACAGAGCATAATGATAGACCCACTGGAAGAAGCAATGAATATTAAGGCGGACTCACAAAAATTAATATCATATTTATATAATAGTATTCTTAATAGAGAATTGCCATCAACAGAGGCAATTAGGGAAGACTGGGAAAAAGAATTAATGACAAAAATTCCTAAAGAAACATGGGAGAGGAATTTGATATATATACATAAATGTTCGATTAACGCTAGACATAATTTAATTCAATTTAAAATATCACATAGATTATATTATTCAAAAGTTAGGATGAATACATTTTATTCAAATATTTCTCCCATCTGTGATAAATGTCTTTCTCAAAATGCCAATATCACACATTCTTTAGTTTCTTGCACAAAACTTCATGGATTTTGGTGGGATATATTTGATATATTTACTAGTTTATTTAAGATAAAAATGGAACCTAATATGGAAATGATTATCTTTGGAGTAATAGGAGATGGAAACAAATTAAATATATCCCAAATTTCATTTTTTAATTATGGTTTAACAACAGCAAAAAAACTCATACTTAAATTTTGGAAAAATGCTACTATACCAACACTCAAAATGTGGATTGGTAATATGTTGGAAACTGCCCACTTGGAATAAATGAGACTACTCCTAATAGATAAACAAGACCAATTCTTAACGAGTTGGTCTCCATTTATTGACCTTGTGGATTCCTGTGGTGCAATAGTATTGTAAAATTAAAAAATTCTGGGTTTGCGCGAAAAATGATTAAGAACATAAAAAAGCATCGACTTGTGGCGAGGGAGTATCTCCTTTCTGCTTCACTTTCTTACTTATTTCTTTTCTTTACCTCACACTCACTAGACTTTTCTTTACTCTTCACTACTTCTTTCTTTCTCATTTCTTTCTAAAAATAAAAAAAAGGAAGATGTACATAGAATGTTTTAATAATTCTGGGAACCTGTAAAAAGGTACCATCAAAATGTAACGTACTTACTTCTAATAAATAAAATATTATTTTTTTTTTTTAAAAGGCAGGAACCTGCAACGGTTGATTAGAGCAGGTTGTTTATGAGCAAAGAGAAATGCAGAATGTCGCACCATTTTAAAAGTTTGATAGAGAAAGTTCAAGGCATGTTTCTATTCGATTGAGGGGTAAGACAGGTGGGGGTATGAGATTGTGCATGACAAGATAAATTGAGGCTCTGGAAAGGAAAACAAGGGGCGTGGGGCTCCAAGATGGACAGGACATGAAAAGGTTGTTTCCAGTAATGGAAGAGTCGAGAACCAGAACGTACAGATGCAGAATAAAAAGACGTGCTTTTAGAATGGAGATAAGGAAGAATTTAGTTCGCCAGAGGTTGGTGAATCTGGAATTCATTGCCACGGACGGCTGAGAACTACGACATTGCGTATTTTTAAAGTGGAGATTAATAGGTTCTTGATTAGGAAGGGCGTCAAAGGTTATGGGGCAAAGGTAGGAGAATGGGATTGAGAGGGAAGGATAGATCAGCCATGATTGGAATGCGGAGTAGACTCGACGGGTGAATGGCCTAATTCTGCTTCCATGTCTTATGGCACAGACAGCTGGAGGAGTTCAGGGAATTGAGGAGCATACTGAAGAACGAATAAGGACGGCAAAAAGGGGGAAAGAAATAGCTCTGACGGATGAGATTTCAGAGATTTTAACAGTATATTGAAGGGAAAAGGGCTAACTGGGGGAGAGTAGGGCAGACCAGCCATTCACATGTGGAGTTACAGGAGTTGGCCAATGTAGTACAGTTGGGATGTTATGATACTGGTGAGGCTGTACTTGGAGCATTGTGTCATCCTGCTGCAGGAAAGATGTTATTAAGGGGTAGATTTACGAGGATGTTGCCAGGGCTTGAGTGCCTGAACTATTGGAGAGGTTGGACAGGCTGGGACCTCATTCCTTGGAGCGCAGGAGGCTGTGAGGTGATCTTATAAAGGTGTATAAGATCACGAGGGGAATAGATTGGGTGAATGCAGTCTTTTTCCCAGGATAGGGGAATCACGAACCTGACGTCATTGGTTTAAGGCGAAACATAGAAAATAGGTGCAGGAGTAGGCCCATTCGGCCCTTCGAGCCTGCACCGCCATTCAATATGATCATGGCTGATCATCCAACTCAGTATCCTGTACCTGCCTTCTCTCCATACCCCCTGATCCCTTTAGTCACAAGGGCCACATCTAACTCCCTCTTAAATATAGCCAATGAACTGGCCTCAACTACTTTCTGTGGTAGAGAATTCCAGATTCACCACTCTCTGTGAGAGAAAAAAATTCTCATCTCGGTTCTAAAAGATTTCCCCCTTATCCTTAGACAGTGACCCCTTGTTCTGGACTTCCCGAACATCGGGAACAATCTTCCTGTATCTAGCATGTCCAATCCCTTAAGAATTTTGTACGTATCTATAAGATCCCCCCTCAACCGTCTAAATTCTAGCGAGTACAAGCCGAGTCTATCCAGTCTTTCTTCATATGAAAGTCCTGCCATCCCAGGAATCAGTCTGGTGAACCTTCTCTGTACTCCCTCTATGGCAAGAATGTCTTTCCTCAGATTAGGAAGAAGGGGAGAGGTTCAATAGGAACCTGAGGGGCAACTTTCAAACACAGAGTCGTCACCGTACGGTGACGCTGTGGGGTCAGGGGTCATCCCACAGTGAGAGTGTGGGGATAGGGGTCTCAATAGGCAATAGGTGTAGGAGTAGGCTATTCGGCCCTTTGAGCCACAGCGCCATTCACTGCGATCGTGGCTGATCATCCACAATCAGTACTCCGTTCCTGCCTTCTCCCCAAATCCTCTGCCTCCGCTATCTTAAAGAGCTCTATCAAACTCTCAGTTGACAGCATCCAGGGAATCGGCCTCCACTGCCTTCTGTGGCAGAGAACTCCACAGATTCACAACTCTCTTAAGTGAAAACGTTTTTCCTCATCTCCATTCTAAATTGACGCCAGTTCATCGGCTATATTTAAGAGGGAGTTAGATGTGGCCCTTGTGGCTAAAGGGATCAGGGGGTATGGAGAGAAGGCAGGGATGGGATACCGAGTTGGATGATCAGCCATGATCATATCAAATGGCGCTGCAGGCTCGAAGGGCCGAATGGCCTACTCCTGCACCTAATTTCTATGTTTCTGTTAAATGGCTTAACCCTTATTTTTAAACTGTGGCCACTGGTTCCGGACTCCCCCAACATCGGGAACATGTTTCCTGCCTCTAGCGTGTCCAATCCCTTAATAATCTTATATGTTTCAATAAGATCCCCTCATCCGTCTAAATTACAGTGTGTAAAAGTCCAGTCACTCCATTCTTTCAACATATGACAGTCCTGCCATCCCAGGAATTAACCTTGTGAACATACTATTGAACACTCCCTCAATAGCAAGAATGTCTTTCCTCAAATTTGGAGACCAAAACTGCACACAATACTCCAGGTGTGGTCTCACCAGGGCCCTGTACAACTGCAGAAGGACCTCTTTGCTCCAAAACTCAACTCCTCTTGTGATGAAGGCCAACATGCGATTAGCTTTCTTCACTACCTGCTGTACCTGCATGCTTACTTTCATTGACTGATGAACAAGGACCCCCAGATCCCGTTGTACTTCCCCTTTTCCTAACTTGACACCATTCACATAATAATCTGACTTCCTGTTCTTGCCACCAAAGTGGATATCCTCACATTTATCCACATTACACTGCATCTGCCATGTATCTGCCCTCACCCAACCTGTCCAAGTCACCCTGCATCCCCATATTATCCTCCTCACACTGCCACCCAGCTTTGTATCATCTGCAAATTTGTTAATGTTACTTTTAATCCCTTCATCTAAATCATTAATGTATATTGTAAATAGCTGCGGTCCCAGCACCGAGCCTTGTGGTACCCCAATAGTCACTGCCTGCTATTCTGAAAGGGACCCGTTAATCCCTACTCTATGTTTCCTGTCTGCTGACCAATTTTCTATCCATGTCAGTACCCTACCCCCAATACCATGTGTACTTTTGCCCACTATTCTCATATGTGGGACCTTATCAAAGGCTTTCTGAAAGGCCAGGTACACCCGGTTGTAAAATGACAAACATCCAGTTGCATTTACATGCGTACGTGTGGCTGTACATGATCCATCCCCACCACTCCATGTATATCCATGAGCCTATCCAAAAGGCACTTAAACACCACTGTCATATCTGCCTTACCACCACCCATGGTGCACCATTCCAGGCAGAGCAGCCATTCACATGTGGAGCCACAGGATATGGCCAAAGTATAACTTTTGGGATATTATGTTCCGTGATGTACAAGCTACTGGTGAGGTTGCACTTGGAGCATTGCGTCACCCTGCTGAAGCAGAGAGTGAGTAGCGGAGTCAGAGGGAACAAGAGGGGAAGGGAACAGTCCAGGTGGGTTCAGTAAGTGGGTGAAGGGCAGATGGAGGCTGGTGGGGAAAGGTAAGAAACTGAAGGTTTGTATAAAGGAGGTGGTGAGAGAACCTGTGGAGATCACTAGAGAAAGTATCAGGAGGTACAGATTGTGTAGGAAAGAACTACAGATGCTGGTTTAAATCGAAGGTAGACACAAAATGGTGTCTGAAGAAGGGCCTTGACCCAAAACGTCACCCATTCCTTCTCTCCAGAGATGTTGCCTGACCCGCTGAGTTACTCCAGCATTTTGTGTCTACCAGGAGGTAGATTACTGAAAACTGGAGAATCCAAAGTTTACTCCATTGGGCTGCAGAATATCCAAGCAGAATGGGAGATACTGTGCTTTAATGGTGTTAGGCAGGAACATCAAAATATTTCTTTAAAAAACTAGACTCTAATATTACTAATTTTATTTGAGACTATAAAGCACATAGAATTAAAAGAAATCATCTGTGTAAACCTAAAGATGTAGGGGGACTTGCACTGCCTAATTTCTTATATTATTATTGGGCAGTGCATATTAAGAATATCATTTATTGGTTGGACGGCCCTTCTCAACAGATGGAATGGATAAGAATGGAGAAAGAGGATTGTTTTCCGTACGATTTAGGAGCGATCCTCTTCTCCCCGATAAAATTGAATAATACATTATATAAGAAGAATCCAATTATACATAATATAATTCGAATTTGGAAACAAATAAAATTAACTTTAAAATTAAGGAACTTATCATCATTAACACGAATAGTGAATAATCCGGTATTTAAACCATCTTTTATGGATAAAACATATAGACAATGGGAAAGATTGGGAATTAAAAAGGTGGGTGACATGTATGAAATGGGAAATTTATTATCATTTCAACAATTAAAATCAAAATTTAATCTGAATAATAACCAATACTTTAAATATTTACAGATATGTGACTTTATAAAAAAATATATACCAAGACTACAGAGCATAATGATAGACCCACTGGAAGAAGCAATGAATATTAAGGCGGACTCACAAAAATTAATATCATATTTATATAATAGTATTCTTAATAGAGAATTGCCATCAACAGAGGCAATTAGGGAAGACTGGGAAAAAGAATTAATGACAAAAATTCCTAAAGAAACATGGGAGAGGAATTTGATATATATACATAAATGTTCGATTAACGCTAGACATAATTTAATTCAATTTAAAATATCACATAGATTATATTATTCAAAAGTTAGGATGAATACATTTTATTCAAATATTTCTCCCATCTGTGATAAATGTCTTTCTCAAAATGCCAATATCACACATTCTTTAGTTTCTTGCACAAAACTTCATGGATTTTGGTGGGATATATTTGATATATTTACTAGTTTATTTAAGATAAAAATGGAACCTAATATGGAAATGATTATCTTTGGAGTAATAGGAGATGGAAACAAATTAAATATATCCCAAATTTCATTTTTTAATTATGGTTTAACAACAGCAAAAAAACTCATACTTAAATTTTGGAAAAATGCTACTATACCAACACTCAAAATGTGGATTGGTAATATGTTGGAAACTGCCCACTTGGAATAAATGAGACTACTCCTAATAGATAAACAAGACCAATTCTTAACGAGTTGGTCTCCATTTATTGACCTTGTGGATTCCTGTGGTGCAATAGTATTGTAAAATTAAAAAATTCTGGGTTTGGGCAAAAAATGATTAAGAACATAAAAAAGCATCGACTTGTGGCGAGGGAGTATCTCCTTTCTGCTTCACTTTCTTACTTATTTCTTTTCTTTACCTCACACTCACTAGACTTTTCTTTACTCTTCACTACTTCTTTCTTTCTCATTTCTTTCTAAAAATAAAAAAAAAGGAAGATGTACATAGAATGTTTTAATAATTCTGGGAACCTGTAAAAAGGTACCATCAAAATGTAACGTACTTACTTCTAATAAATAAAATATTATTATTTTTTTTTAAAAGGCAGGAACCTGCAACGGTTGATTAGAGCAGGTTGTTTATGAGCAAAGAGAAATGCAGAATGTCGCACCATTTTAAAAGTTTGATAGAGAAAGTTCAAGGCATGTTTCTATTCGATTGAGGGGTAAGACAGGTGGGGGTATGAGATTGTGCATGACAAGATAAATTGAGGCTCTGGAAAGGAAAACAAGGGGCGTGGGGCTCCAAGATGGACAGGACATGAAAAGGTTGTTTCCAGTAATGGAAGAGTCGAGAACCAGAACGTACAGATGCAGAATAAAAAGACGTGCTTTTAGAATGGAGATAAGGAAGAATTTAGTTCGCCAGAGGTTGGTGAATCTGGAATTCATTGCCACGGACGGCTGAGAACTACGACATTCCGTATTTTTAAAGTGGAGATTAATAGGTTCTTGATTAGGAAGGGCGTCAAAGGTTATGGGGCAAAGGTAGGAGAATGGGATTGAGAGGGAAGGATAGATCAGCCATGATTGGAATGCGGAGTAGACTCGACGGGTGAATGGCCTAATTCTGCTTCCATGTCTTATGGTACAGACAGCTGGAGGAGTTCAGGGAATTGAGGAGCATACTGAAGAACGAATAAGGACGGCAAAAAGGGGGAAAGAAATAGCTCTGACGGATGAGATTTCAGAGATTTTAACAGTATATTGAAGGGAAAAGGGCTAACTGGGGGAGAGTAGGGCAGACCAGCCATTCACATGTGGAGTTACAGGAGTTGGCCAATGTAGTACAGTTGGGATGTTATGATACTGGTGAGGCTGTACTTGGAGCATTGTGTCATCCTGCTGCAGGAAAGATGTTATTAAGGGGTAGATTTACGAGGATGTTGCCAGGGCTTGAGTGCCTGAACTATTGGAGAGGTTGGACAGGCTGGGACCTCATTCCTTGGAGCGCAGGAGGCTGTGAGGTGATCTTATAAAGGTGTATAAGATCACGAGGGGAATAGATTGGGTGAATGCAGTCTTTTTCCCAGGATAGGGGAATCACGAACCTGACGTCATTGGTTTAAGGCGAAACATAGAAAATAGGTGCAGGAGTAGGCCCATTCGGCCCTTCGAGCCTGCACCGCCATTCAATATGATCATGGCTGATCATCCAACTCAGTATCCTGTACCTGCCTTCTCTCCATACCCCCTGATCCCTTTAGTCACAAGGGCCACATCTAACTCCCTCTTAAATATAGCCAATGAACTGGCCTCAACTACTTTCTGTGGTAGAGAATTCCAGATTCACCACTCTCTGTGAGAGAAAAAAATTCTCATCTCGGTTCTAAAAGATTTCCCCCTTATCCTTAGACAGTGACCCCTTGTTCTGGACTTCCCGAACATCGGGAACAATCTTCCTGTATCTAGCATGTCCAATCCCTTAAGAATTTTGTACGTATCTATAAGATCCCCCCTCAACCGTCTAAATTCTAGCGAGTACAAGCCGAGTCTATCCAGTCTTTCTTCATATGAAAGTCCTGCCATCCCAGGAATCAGTCTGGTGAACCTTCTCTGTACTCCCTCTATGGCAAGAATGTCTTTCCTCAGATTAGGAAGAAGGGGAGAGGTTCAATAGGAACCTGAGGGGCAACTTTCAAACACAGAGTCGTCACCGTACGGTGACGCTGTGGGGTCAGGGGTCATCCCACAGTGAGAGTGTGGGGATAGGGGTCTCAATAGGCAATAGGTGTAGGAGTAGGCTATTCGGCCCTTTGAGCCACAGCGCCATTCACTGCGATCGTGGCTGATCATCCACAATCAGTACTCCGTTCCTGCCTTCTCCCCAAATCCTCTGCCTCCGCTATCTTAAAGAGCTCTATCAAACTCTCAGTTGACAGCATCCAGGGAATCGGCCTCCACTGCCTTCTGTGGCAGAGAACTCCACAGATTCACAACTCTCTTAAGTGAAAACGTTTTTCCTCATCTCCATTCTAAATTGACGCCAGTTCATCGGCTATATTTAAGAGGGAGTTAGATGTGGCCCTTGTGGCTAAAGGGATCAGGGGGTATGGAGAGAAGGCAGGGATGGGATACTGAGTTGGATGATCAGCCATGATCATATCAAATGGCGCTGCAGGCTCGAAGGGCCGAATGGCCTACTCCTGCACCTAATTTCTATGTTTCTGTTAAATGGCTTAACCCTTATTTTTAAACTGTGGCCACTGGTTCCGGACTCCCCCAACATCGGGAACATGTTTCCTGCCTCTAGCGTGTCCAATCCCTTAATAATCTTATATGTTTCAATAAGATCCCCTCATCCGTCTAAATTACAGTGTGTAAAAGTCCAGTCACTCCATTCTTTCAACATATGACAGTCCTGCCATCCCAGGAATTAACCTTGTGAACATACTATTGAACACTCCCTCAATAGCAAGAATGTCTTTCCTCAAATTTGGAGACCAAAACTGCACACAATACTCCAGGTGTGGTCTCACCAGGGCCCTGTACAACTGCAGAAGGACCTCTTTGCTCCAAAACTCAACTCCTCTTGTGATGAAGGCCAACATGCGATTAGCTTTCTTCACTACCTGCTGTACCTGCATGCTTACTTTCATTGACTGATGAACAAGGACCCCCAGATCCCGTTGTACTTCCCCTTTTCCTAACTTGACACCATTCACATAATAATCTGACTTCCTGTTCTTGCCACCAAAGTGGATATCCTCACATTTATCCACATTACACTGCATCTGCCATGTATCTGCCCTCACCCAACCTGTCCAAGTCACCCTGCATCCCCATATTATCCTCCTCACACTGCCACCCAGCTTTGTATCATCTGCAAATTTGTTAATGTTACTTTTAATCCCTTCATCTAAATCATTAATGTATATTGTAAATAGCTGCGGTCCCAGCACCGAGCCTTGTGGTACCCCAATAGTCACTGCCTGCTATTCTGAAAGGGACCCGTTAATCCCTACTCTATGTTTCCTGTCTGCCGACCAATTTTCTATCCATGTCAGTACCCTACCCCCAATACCATGTGTACTTTTGCCCACTATTCTCATATGTGGGACCTTATCAAAGGCTTTCTGAAAGGCCAGGTACACCCGGTTGTAAAATGACAAACATCCAGTTGCATTTACATGCGTACGTGTGGCTGTACATGATCCATCCCCACCACTCCATGTATATCCATGAGCCTATCCAAAAGGCACTTAAACACCACTGTCATATCTGCCTTACCACCACCCATGGTGCACCATTCCAGGCAGAGCAGCCATTCACATGTGGAGCCACAGGATATGGCCAAAGTATAACTTTTGGGATATTATGTTCCGTGATGTACAAGCTACTGGTGAGGTTGCACTTGGAGCATTGCGTCACCCTGCTGAAGCAGAGAGTGAGTAGCGGAGTCAGAGGGAACAAGAGGGGAAGGGAACAGTCCAGGTGGGTTCAGTAAGTGGGTGAAGGGCAGATGGAGGCTGGTGGGGAAAGGTAAGAAACTGAAGGTTTGTATAAAGGAGGTGGTGAGAGAACCTGTGGAGATCACTAGAGAAAGTATCAGGAGGTACAGATTGTGTAGGAAAGAACTACAGATGCTGGTTTAAATCGAAGGTAGACACAAAATGGTGTCTGAAGAAGGGCCTTGACCCAAAACGTCACCATTCCTTCTCTCCAGAGATGTTGCCTGACCCGCTGAGTTACTCCAGCATTTTGTGTCTACCAGGAGGTAGATTACTGAAAACTGGAGAATCCAAAGTTTACTCCATTGGGCTGCAGAATATCCAAGCAGAATGGGAGATACTGTGCTTTAATGGTGTTAGGCAGGAACATCAAAATATTTCTTTAAAAAACTAGACTCTAATATTACTAATTTTATTTGAGACTATAAAGCACATAGAATTAAAAGAAATCATCTGTGTAAACCTAAAGATGTAGGGGGACTTGCACTGCCTAATTTCTTATATTATTATTGGGCAGTGCATATTAAGAATATCATTTATTGGTTGGACGGCCCTTCTCAACAGATGGAATGGATAAGAATGGAGAAAGAGGATTGTTTTCCGTACGATTTAGGAGCGATCCTCTTCTCCCCGATAAAATTGAATAATACATTATATAAGAAGAATCCAATTATACATAATATAATTCGAATTTGGAAACAAATAAAATTAACTTTAAAATTAAGGAACTTATCATCATTAACACGAATAGTGAATAATCCGGTATTTAAACCATCTTTTATGGATAAAACATATAGACAATGGGAAAGATTGGGAATTAAAAAGGTGGGTGACATGTATGAAATGGGAAATTTATTATCATTTCAACAATTAAAATCAAAATTTAATCTGAATAATAACCAATACTTTAAATATTTACAGATATGTGACTTTATAAAAAAATATATACCAAGACTACAGAGCATAATGATAGACCCACTGGAAGAAGCAATGAATATTAAGGCGGACTCACAAAAATTAATATCATATTTATATAATAGTATTCTTAATAGAGAATTGCCATCAACAGAGGCAATTAGGGAAGACTGGGAAAAAGAATTAATGACAAAAATTCCTAAAGAAACATGGGAGAGGAATTTGATATATATACATAAATGTTCGATTAACGCTAGACATAATTTAATTCAATTTAAAATATCACATAGATTATATTATTCAAAAGTTAGGATGAATACATTTTATTCAAATATTTCTCCCATCTGTGATAAATGTCTTTCTCAAAATGCCAATATCACACATTCTTTAGTTTCTTGCACAAAACTTCATGGATTTTGGTGGGATATATTTGATATATTTACTAGTTTATTTAAGATAAAAATGGAACCTAATATGGAAATGATTATCTTTGGAGTAATAGGAGATGGAAACAAATTAAATATATCCCAAATTTCATTTTTTAATTATGGTTTAACAACAGCAAAAAAACTCATACTTAAATTTTGGAAAAATGCTACTATACCAACACTCAAAATGTGGATTGGTAATATGTTGGAAACTGCCCACTTGGAATAAATGAGACTACTCCTAATAGATAAACAAGACCAATTCTTAACGAGTTGGTCTCCATTTATTGACCTTGTGGATTCCTGTGGTGCAATAGTATTGTAAAATTAAAAAATTCTGGGTTTGGGCAAAAAATGATTAAGAACATAAAAAAGCATCGACTTGTGGCGAGGGAGTATCTCCTTTCTGCTTCACTTTCTTACTTATTTCTTTTCTTTACCTCACACTCACTAGACTTTTCTTTACTCTTCACTACTTCTTTCTTTCTCATTTCTTTCTAAAAATAAAAAAAAAAGGAAGATGTACATAGAATGTTTTAATAATTCTGGGAACCTGTAAAAAGGTACCATCAAAATGTAACGTACTTACTTCTAATAAATAAAATATTATTATTTTTTTTTAAAAGGCAGGAACCTGCAACGGTTGATTAGAGCAGGTTGTTTATGAGCAAAGAGAAATGCAGAATGTCGCACCATTTTAAAAGTTTGATAGAGAAAGTTCAAGGCATGTTTCTATTCGATTGAGGGGTAAGACAGGTGGGGGTATGAGATTGTGCATGACAAGATAAATTGAGGCTCTGGAAAGGAAAACAAGGGGCGTGGGGCTCCAAGATGGACAGGACATGAAAAGGTTGTTTCCAGTAATGGAAGAGTCGAGAACCAGAACGTACAGATGCAGAATAAAAAGACGTGCTTTTAGAATGGAGATAAGGAAGAATTTAGTTCGCCAGAGGTTGGTGAATCTGGAATTCATTGCCACGGACGGCTGAGAACTACGACATTGCGTATTTTTAAAGTGGAGATTAATAGGTTCTTGATTAGGAAGGGCGTCAAAGGTTATGGGGCAAAGGTAGGAGAATGGGATTGAGAGGGAAGGATAGATCAGCCATGATTGGAATGCGGAGTAGACTCGACGGGTGAATGGCCTAATTCTGCTTCCATGTCTTATGGTACAGACAGCTGGAGGAGTTCAGGGAATTGAGGAGCATACTGAAGAACGAATAAGGACGGCAAAAAGGGGGAA
This sequence comes from Malacoraja senta, assembly GCA_038087875.1. Taxonomy (NCBI): domain Eukaryota; kingdom Metazoa; phylum Chordata; class Chondrichthyes; order Rajiformes; family Rajidae; genus Malacoraja; species Malacoraja senta. Next base: position 234,423 of record JAXLNO010002056.1, on the reverse strand, counting down.
AGAAATAGCTCTGACGGATGAGATTTCAGAGATTTTAACAGTATATTGAAGGGAAAAGGGCTAACTGGGGGAGAGTAGGGCAGACCAGCCATTCACATGTGGAGTTACAGGAGTTGGCCAATGTAGTACAGTTGGGATGTTATGATACTGGTGAGGCTGTACTTGGAGCATTGTGTCATCCTGCTGCAGGAAAGATGTTATTAAGGGGTAGATTTACGAGGATGTTGCCAGGGCTTGAGTGCCTGAACTATTGGAGAGGTTGGACAGGCTGGGACCTCATTCCTTGGAGCGCAGGAGGCTGTGAGGTGATCTTATAAAGGTGTATAAGATCACGAGGGGAATAGATTGGGTGAATGCAGTCTTTTTCCCAGGATAGGGGAATCACGAACCTGACGTCATTGGTTTAAGGCGAAACATAGAAAATAGGTGCAGGAGTAGGCCCATTCGGCCCTTCGAGCCTGCACCGCCATTCAATATGATCATGGCTGATCATCCAACTCAGTATCCTGTACCTGCCTTCTCTCCATACCCCCTGATCCCTTTAGTCACAAGGGCCACATCTAACTCCCTCTTAAATATAGCCAATGAACTGGCCTCAACTACTTTCTGTGGTAGAGAATTCCAGATTCACCACTCTCTGTGAGAAAAAAAAAATCTCATCTCGGTTCTAAAAGATTTCCCCCTTATCCTTAGACAGTGACCCCTTGTTCTGGACTTCCCGAACATCGGGAACAATCTTCCTGTATCTAGCATGTCCAATCCCTTAAGAATTTTGTACGTATCTATAAGATCCCCCCTCAACCGTCTAAATTCTAGCGAGTACAAGCCGAGTCTATCCAGTCTTTCTTCATATGAAAGTCCTGCCATCCCAGGAATCAGTCTGGTGAACCTTCTCTGTACTCCCTCTATGGCAAGAATGTCTTTCCTCAGATTAGGAAGAAGGGGAGAGGTTCAATAGGAACCTGAGGGGCAACTTTCAAACACAGAGTCGTCACCGTACGGTGACGCTGTGGGGTCAGGGGTCATCCCACAGTGAGAGTGTGGGGATAGGGGTCTCAATAGGCAATAGGTGTAGGAGTAGGCTATTCGGCCCTTTGAGCCACAGCGCCATTCACTGCGATCGTGGCTGATCATCCACAATCAGTACTCCGTTCCTGCCTTCTCCCCAAATCCTCTGCCTCCGCTATCTTAAAGAGCTCTATCAAACTCTCAGTTGACAGCATCCAGGGAATCGGCCTCCACTGCCTTCTGTGGCAGAGAACTCCACAGATTCACAACTCTCTTAAGTGAAAACGTTTTTCCTCATCTCCATTCTAAATTGACGCCAGTTCATCGGCTATATTTAAGAGGGAGTTAGATGTGGCCCTTGTGGCTAAAGGGATCAGGGGGTATGGAGAGAAGGCAGGGATGGGATACTGAGTTGGATGATCAGCCATGATCATATCAAATGGCGCTGCAGGCTCGAAGGGCCGAATGGCCTACTCCTGCACCTAATTTCTATGTTTCTGTTAAATGGCTTAACCCTTATTTTTAAACTGTGGCCACTGGTTCCGGACTCCCCCAACATCGGGAACATGTTTCCTGCCTCTAGCGTGTCCAATCCCTTAATAATCTTATATGTTTCAATAAGATCCCCTCATCCGTCTAAATTACAGTGTGTAAAAGTCCAGTCACTCCATTCTTTCAACATATGACAGTCCTGCCATCCCAGGAATTAACCTTGTGAACATACTATTGAACACTCCCTCAATAGCAAGAATGTCTTTCCTCAAATTTGGAGACCAAAACTGCACACAATACTCCAGGTGTGGTCTCACCAGGGCCCTGTACAACTGCAGAAGGACCTCTTTGCTCCAAAACTCAACTCCTCTTGTGATGAAGGCCAACATGCGATTAGCTTTCTTCACTACCTGCTGTACCTGCATGCTTACTTTCATTGACTGATGAACAAGGACCCCCAGATCCCGTTGTACTTCCCCTTTTCCTAACTTGACACCATTCACATAATAATCTGACTTCCTGTTCTTGCCACCAAAGTGGATATCCTCACATTTATCCACATTACACTGCATCTGCCATGTATCTGCCCTCACCCAACCTGTCCAAGTCACCCTGCATCCCCATATTATCCTCCTCACACTGCCACCCAGCTTTGTATCATCTGCAAATTTGTTAATGTTACTTTTAATCCCTTCATCTAAATCATTAATGTATATTGTAAATAGCTGCGGTCCCAGCACCGAGCCTTGTGGTACCCCAATAGTCACTGCCTGCTATTCTGAAAGGGACCCGTTAATCCCTACTCTATGTTTCCTGTCTGCCGACCAATTTTCTATCCATGTCAGTACCCTACCCCCAATACCATGTGTACTTTTGCCCACTATTCTCATATGTGGGACCTTATCAAAGGCTTTCTGAAAGGCCAGGTACACCCGGTTGTAAAATGACAAACATCCAGTTGCATTTACATGCGTACGTGTGGCTGTACATGATCCATCCCCACCACTCCATGTATATCCATGAGCCTATCCAAAAGGCACTTAAACACCACTGTCATATCTGCCTTACCACCACCCATGGTGCACCATTCCAGGCAGAGCAGCCATTCACATGTGGAGCCACAGGATATGGCCAAAGTATAACTTTTGGGATATTATGTTCCGTGATGTACAAGCTACTGGTGAGGTTGCACTTGGAGCATTGCGTCACCCTGCTGAAGCAGAGAGTGAGTAGCGGAGTCAGAGGGAACAAGAGGGGAAGGGAACAGTCCAGGTGGGTTCAGTAAGTGGGTGAAGGGCAGATGGAGGCTGGTGGGGAAAGGTAAGAAACTGAAGGTTTGTATAAAGGAGGTGGTGAGAGAACCTGTGGAGATCACTAGAGAAAGTATCAGGAGGTACAGATTGTGTAGGAAAGAACTACAGATGCTGGTTTAAATCGAAGGTAGACACAAAATGGTGTCTGAAGAAGGGCCTTGACCCAAAACGTCACCCATTCCTTCTCTCCAGAGATGTTGCCTGACCCGCTGAGTTACTCCAGCATTTTGTGTCTACCAGGAGGTAGATTACTGAAAACTGGAGAATCCAAAGTTTACTCCATTGGGCTGCAGAATATCCAAGCAGAATGGGAGATACTGTGCTTTAATGGTGTTAGGCAGGAACATCAAAATATTTCTTTAAAAAACTAGACTCTAATATTACTAATTTTATTTGAGACTATAAAGCACATAGAATTAAAAGAAATCATCTGTGTAAACCTAAAGATGTAGGGGGACTTGCACTGCCTAATTTCTTATATTATTATTGGGCAGTGCATATTAAGAATATCATTTATTGGTTGGACGGCCCTTCTCAACAGATGGAATGGATAAGAATGGAGAAAGAGGATTGTTTTCCGTACGATTTAGGAGCGATCCTCTTCTCCCCGATAAAATTGAATAATACATTATATAAGAAGAATCCAATTATACATAATATAATTCGAATTTGGAAACAAATAAAATTAACTTTAAAATTAAGGAACTTATCATCATTAACACGAATAGTGAATAATCCGGTATTTAAACCATCTTTTATGGATAAAACATATAGACAATGGGAAAGATTGGGAATTAAAAAGGTGGGTGACATGTATGAAATGGGAAATTTATTATCATTTCAACAATTAAAATCAAAATTTAATCTGAATAATAACCAATACTTTAAATATTTACAGATATGTGACTTTATAAAAAAATATATACCAAGACTACAGAGCATAATGATAGACCCACTGGAAGAAGCAATGAATATTAAGGCGGACTCACAAAAATTAATATCATATTTATATAATAGTATTCTTAATAGAGAATTGCCATCAACAGAGGCAATTAGGGAAGACTGGGAAAAAGAATTAATGACAAAAATTCCTAAAGAAACATGGGAGAGGAATTTGATATATATACATAAATGTTCGATTAACGCTAGACATAATTTAATTCAATTTAAAATATCACATAGATTATATTATTCAAAAGTTAGGATGAATACATTTTATTCAAATATTTCTCCCATCTGTGATAAATGTCTTTCTCAAAATGCCAATATCACACATTCTTTAGTTTCTTGCACAAAACTTCATGGATTTTGGTGGGATATATTTGATATATTTACTAGTTTATTTAAGATAAAAATGGAACCTAATATGGAAATGATTATCTTTGGAGTAATAGGAGATGGAAACAAATTAAATATATCCCAAATTTCATTTTTTAATTATGGTTTAACAACAGCAAAAAAACTCATACTTAAATTTTGGAAAAATGCTACTATACCAACACTCAAAATGTGGATTGGTAATATGTTGGAAACTGCCCACTTGGAATAAATGAGACTACTCCTAATAGATAAACAAGACCAATTCTTAACGAGTTGGTCTCCATTTATTGACCTTGTGGATTCCTGTGGTGCAATAGTATTGTAAAATTAAAAAATTCTGGGTTTGCGCGAAAAATGATTAAGAACATAAAAAAGCATCGACTTGTGGCGAGGGAGTATCTCCTTTCTGCTTCACTTTCTTACTTATTTCTTTTCTTTACCTCACACTCACTAGACTTTTCTTTACTCTTCACTACTTCTTTCTTTCTCATTTCTTTCTAAAAATAAAAAAAAGGAAGATGTACATAGAATGTTTTAATAATTCTGGGAACCTGTAAAAAGGTACCATCAAAATGTAACGTACTTACTTCTAATAAATAAAATATTATTATTTTTTTTTAAAAGGCAGGAACCTGCAACGGTTGATTAGAGCAGGTTGTTTATGAGCAAAGAGAAATGCAGAATGTCGCACCATTTTAAAAGTTTGATAGAGAAAGTTCAAGGCATGTTTCTATTCGATTGAGGGGTAAGACAGGTGGGGGTATGAGATTGTGCATGACAAGATAAATTGAGGCTCTGGAAAGGAAAACAAGGGGCGTGGGGCTCCAAGATGGACAGGACATGAAAAGGTTGTTTCCAGTAATGGAAGAGTCGAGAACCAGAACGTACAGATGCAGAATCAAAAGACGTGCTTTTAGAATGGAGATAAGGAAGAATTTAGTTCGCCAGAGGTTGGTGAATCTGGAATTCATTGCCACGGACGGCTGAGAACTACGACATTGCGTATTTTTAAAGTGGAGATTAATAGGTTCTTGATTAGGAAGGGCGTCAAAGGTTAAGGGGCAAAGGTAGGAGAATGGGATTGAGAGGGAAGGATAGATCAGCCATGATTGGAATGTGGAGTAGACTCGACGGGTGAATGGCCTAATTCTGCTTCCATGTCTTATGGTACAGACAGCTGGAGGAGTTCAGGGAATTGAGGAGCATACTGAAGAACGAATAAGGACGGCAAAAAGGGGGAAAGAGATAGCTCTGACGGATGAGATTTCAGAGATTTTAACAGTATATTGAAGGGAAAAGGGCTAACTGGGGGAGAGTAGGGCAGAGCAGCCATTCACATGTGGAGTTACAGAAGTTGGCCAATGTATTACAGTTGGGATGTTATGTTACATGATGCATAAGATATTGGTGAGGCTGTACTTGGAGCATTGTGTCACCCTGCTACAGGAAAGATGTTATTAAGGGGTAAATTTACGAGGATGTTGCCAGGGCTTGAGTGCCTGAACTATTGGAGAGGTTGGACAGGCTGGGACCTCATTCCTTGGAGCGCAGGAGGCTGTGAGGTGATCTTATAAAGGTGTATAAGATCACGAGGGGAATAGATTGGGTAAATGCACAGTCTTTTACCCAGGATAGGGGAATCACGAACCTGACGACATTGGTTTAAGGCGAAACATAGAAAATAGGTGCAGGAGTAGGCCATTCGGCCCTTCGAGCCTGCAACGCCATTCAATATGATCATGGCTGATCAACCAACTCAGTATCCTGTACCTGCCTTCTCTCCATACCCCCTGATCCCTTTAGTCACAAGGGCCACATCTAACTCCCTCTTAAATATAGCCAATGAACTGGCCTCAACTACTTTCTGTGGTAGAGAATTCCAGATTCACCACTCTCTGTGAGAAAAATAAATTCTCATCTCGGTTCTAAAAGATTTCCCCCTTATCCTTAAACAGTGACCCCTTGTTCTGGACTTCCCCAACATCGGGAACAATCTTCCTGTATCTAGCCTGTCCAATCCCTTAAGAATTTTGTACGTTTCTATAAGATCCCCCCTCAACCTTCTAAATTCTAGCGAGTACAAGCCGAGTCTATCCAGTCTTTCTTCATATGAAAGTCCTGCCATCCCAGGAATCAGTCTGGTGAACCTTCTCTGTACTCCCTCTGTGGCAAGAATGTCTTTCCTCAGATTAGGAAGAAGGGGAGAGGTTCAATAGGAACCTGAGGGGCAACTTTCAAACACAGAGTCGTCACCGTACGGTGACGCTGTGGGGTCAGGGGTCATCCCACAGTGAGAGTGTGGGGATAGGGGTCTCAATAGACAATAGGTGTAGGAATAGGCCATTCGGCCCTTTGAGCCAGCACTGCCATTCACTGCGATCATGGCTGATCATCCACAATCTTTACTCTGTTCCTGCCTTCTCCCCAAATCCTCTGCCTCCGCTATCTTAAAGAGCTCTATCTAACTCTGTTGACAGCATCCAGGGAATCGGCCTCCACTGCCTTCTGTGGCACAGAACTCCAGATTCACAAGTGAGTGAAAATGTTTTTCCTAATCTCCATTCTAAATGGCCTACCCCTTATTCTTAAACTGTGGCCCCTGATTCTGGACTCCCCCAACATCGGGAACATGTTTCCTGCCCCTAGCGTGTCTAACCCCTTAATAGTCTTATGTGTTTCAATAAGATGCCCTCTCATCCTTCTAAATTCCAGTGTATACGTCCAGTCACTCCATTCCTTCAACATATGACAGTCCTGCCATCCCAGGAATTAACCTCGTCAACCTACGCTGCACTCCCTCAATAGCAAGAATGTCCTCCCTCAAATTTGGAGACCAAAACTGCACACAATACTCCAGGTGTGGCCTCACCAGGGCCCTGTACAACTGCAGAAGGACCTCTTTGCACCAAAACTCAACCCATCTTGTGATGAAGGCCAACATGCCATTAGCTTTCTTCACTACCTACTGTACCTGCATGCTCTGAAGAAGGGTTTCGGCCCGAAACGTTGCACATCTCCTTCGCTCCATAGATGCTGCTGCACCCGCTGAGTTTCTCCAGCACTTTTGTCTACCTCCTGCTTACTTTCATTGACTCATGAACAAGGACCCCCAGATCCCGTTGTACTTCCCTTTTTCCTAACTTGACACCATTCACATAATAATCTGACTTCCTGTTCTTGCCACCAAAGTGGATATCCTCACATTTATCCACATTACACTGCATCTGCCATGTATCTGCCCACTCACCCAACCTGTCCAAGTCACCGTGCATCCTCATATCATCCTCCTCACACTGCCACCCAGCCTTGTGTCATCTGCAAATGTGCTAATGTTACTTTTAATCCCTTCATCTAAATTATTAATGTATATTGTAAATAGCTGCGGTCCCAGCACCAAGCCTTGTGGTACCCCACTAGTCACTGCCTGCCATTCTGAAAGGGAACCGTTAATCACTACTCTATTTTCCTGTCTGCCGACCAATTTTCTATCCATGTCAGTACCCTACCCCCAATACCATGTGCTCTAATTTTGCCCACTATTCTCATATGTGGGACCTTATCAAAGGCTTTCTGAAAGACCAGGTACACCCGGTTGTAAAATGACAAACATCCAGTTGCATTTACATGCGTATGTGTGGCTGTACATGATCCTTCCTCTCCACTCCATGTATATCCATGAGCCTATCCTAAAGGCACTTAAACACCACTGTCATATCTGCCTTACCACCACCCATGGTGCACCATTCCAGGCAGAGCAGCCATTCACATGTGGAGCCACAGGAGATGGCCAAAGTATAACATTTGGGATATTATGTTCCATGATGTACAAGCTACTGGTGAGGTTGCACTTGGAGCATTGCGTCACCCTGCTGAAGCAGAGAGTGAGTAGCGGAGTCACAGGGAACAAGAGGGGAAGGGAACAGTCCAGGTGGGTTCAGTAAGTGGGTGAAGGGCAGATGGAGGCTGGTGGGGAAAGGTAAGAAACTGGGGAATGGTGAACTGAAGGTTTGTATAAAGGAGGTGGTGAGAGAACTTGTGGTGATCACGAGAGAAAGGAACAGGAGGTACAGATTGTGTAGGAAAGAACTACAGATGCTGGTTTAAATCGAAGGTAGACACAAAATGGTGTCTGAAGAAGGGCCTTGACCCGAAACGTCACACATTCCTTCTCTCCAGAGATGTTGCCTGACCCGCTGAGTTACTCCAGCAGTTTGTGTCTACCAGGAGGTACAGATTATTGAAAACCGGAAAATCCAAAGTTTACTCCATTGGTCTGCAGACAACC
>JAXLNO010002056.1:143584-225805 GCA_038087875.1 Malacoraja senta | reverse complement strand
TGTGGGTTTTTCTCTGGGTGCGAGGGTTTACAAAGACGTGCAGGTTTGTAGGTTAATTGGCTTCTGTAAATTGTCCCTAGTGTGTTGGATAGTGCTAGTGTTCAGGGTGATCGCTGGATAGCACAGACTCGGTGGGCCGAAGGGCCTGCGTTCAAACTGTATCTTTAAATTAAAATAGAGTAAAAGAAAAGTGAATTTCCAGTGACAGATTCGCTTTGGTAGCTTCTTCTTATCGAGTCCACATCACAAGATTAGAAATTGTTCAGCCAGAGCTGAACACATTTCTCGACATCTGCATACAATGGTGTCTGTCTTGTTGCTTCTTGTGCGTGGTGGTTGAAGGATTGGTGGAAACAGGGCCACGACGTGAACGCTCTGTCCTTGACCCCGCTTTGGTTGCTTAGTCTAGTTTAGAGATACAGCGTGGAAACAGGCCCTTTGGCCCACCGAGCTCACATTGACCAGAGATCACCCACTACCCTTGCACAATCTTACACACTGGGGCAATTAATCTACAAACCTGTGAGTTTTTAGAGTGTGGGAGGAAACCGGAGCACCCGGAGAAAATCCACGCGGTCACAGGGAGAACGTACAAACTCCGTACAGACAGCACCCATAGTCAGGATCGAACCCGGGTCTCTGGCGCTGTGAGGCAGCAACTCTACCGCTGTGCCGCCACTTGATGTGTCTTGGCCTTGAGCTCAGGACTTACTTCTTCCCCTCTCTACCTCTCTCTCCCAAGACTTTCTACATAATCTTAGCTGGGTCATCATCACCAGCCCTGATGTTGCTTAGTATCTCAGTGCCATGGGTCATTTGACCCCATTACAAACATTATCTAACTGTTGTTCCTTCTGATAACCAACAACCAGTCCCTTCATTTGCGGTGCTGCATGTGACTTCAGTTCTGTTACCGTTATACATTTGAATCTTTGTCAGTAATGTTTCTAAAGTGATGTGTAAACATCCTGGTTTGGGAACAGCTCCATCCAAGACCACAAGAAACTGCAGCGAATTGTGGATGCTGCCCCGATCATCACTCCCTCCCATTGACTCCATCTACACTTCACTCTGCCTTGGTAAGGCCAGCAGCATAATCAAGGACCAGTCTTGCCCCAGATAGACACAAAGTGCTGGAGTAACTCAGTGGGACAGGCAGCATCTCTGGAGAGAAGGAATGGGTGACGTTTGGGGTCGAGACCCTTCTTCAGACTGGTCTCGACCCGAAACATCACCCATTCCTTCTCTCCAGAGGTGCTGCCTGTCCCGCTGAGTAACTCCAGCTTTTTGTGTATATATTTGGTTAAACCAGCATCTGCAGTTCCTTCTGACAGTCTCACCCCGGTCACTTTCGTTTCTCCCCTCTCCCATCAGGCAAGATTACTGGACTTTATCTTGCACTAAACGTAATTCCCTTTATCCTATATCTGTGCAATATGGACAGCACGATTGTAACTTGAAAAGTCGTTCCGCACACTGGATGGCATGCATCAAAAAGCTTTCCGCTGGTACCTCGGTACATGTGACAAACTGAACTAAACACTCAGCAGTGTGCAGGAAGGAACTGCAGATGCTGATTTACACCGAAGATAGACACAAGATGCTGGATTATGTCAGCGGGACAGGCAGCATCTCAGGATCGAAAGAATGGGTGACGTTTCGAGCGGGTCTTCGAGGCAACTTTAGTTTTAGTTAAGACACAGCACAGAATTAGCCCCTTCGGCCCACTGAGTTCATGCTAACTCAGCAGGGCCGTGTTGGGCTGAATGGCCTATTTCCATGCTGTAGACAGTGCATTCAGAAAATATTCAGACCCCTTCCTTTTTCAGCATTTTATTACGTTTCAGCCTTATTTCTTTTTTAATTACTTTGCAAAATTTTCCAAACACCTGTTTTTGCTTTTTTTTATTACGGGGTATTGTGTGTAGATTGATGATAATTTAAAAAAAGAATTTAATCCATTTTAGAATAAGGCTGTAACGTAACAAAACGTGGAAAAAGTGGAGGGTCTGAATATTTTCTGAATGCACTGTATCTCTATAATCCCACCCACCACACTCCTCTCCCCTGGATCCTTTATATTTTCTATTCACTGCCCCCACCCCACTCTACTCCCTAATCTATCCAACCCATCATTTCTTAAAGAGACACAAATGGTGGAAAAGGTCCAACACTTTTTTCTTAATCCCTCTGACTGTCAAACAGCATCTGCAGTTCCTTGTTTGTATGGTTCCCTCAGCTTTAGCCTCTCCCCACCCCACCCCCATCACAGTTTCAGCAGCTAAACCTCTCGAAGTCTGAACGACAGCATTTTTTTCCCCTCCCCATCAGACATCTTTAAAAAAAAAAAAAAAATGTCAATCGTTTAGTGAACAAAACATCTGAATTGTCAAAGTGAAGTCGTGGAAACAGCAGCGTTTTCTCTTCCTCATGTTAGTTGCTTTGACCAATTTTCATTATTATTCCCACTACTACACCCCCACCCAATTTTCTTTACTTTTTTTTTTACTTTTTTTACACAATTTGCACTCTATAAGTTGGAGGAAGTTTAAAAAAAACTCAGATTCCCTTTTAAGGCGAAACCAACAGGAACTTTTCAGCGAAAAAAGTTGTCGCGGACTGTTTCCCCGACCGCAGAATGTGCGAGTCCACGCTGGGGAAATAGTGCGCTGGCTGGGAGGGGGTGTTTGAGGGAGAGGGTGGGGGGTGGGGGTGGTGGGGGGTAGGGGGGTAGGGGGGTGGGGGTTGGTGTTGTGGGGTGGGTTATGTGGGGGTGTGGGGTTCGAGGGGGAGGGGCGGCGTATGGATACGGGGAGGAAGGGGGGGGGGAGGCGCCGCTATATAAGGACGCGGCCGCGCCCGGAGCCGCCAGTCGGGAGGCGCCGCCGTGGGATCGAGTCGCGTCGCGTCTAAGTCGTGTCTAAGTCGTGTCTAAGTCGCCGTCTAGTCGCCCTCAAGCCGCTCCCACGTCGCCGCCGCCGTCTAACCCGCTCTCGCCGCCATGAGTTGGAGCCGCCTACATCGATCAAATGATGTCCCAGGGCGACTCGCAGGACGGAGCCATCATCGGCTTCAGTCCCTTCTCCGTCTGGGCTTGTTGTCCCAACGGCACTTGGCCGGGATCACAGTGAGCGCTGATACTACTCGTCCCCCCCGGAACTGACCACTGACCCCCCCCCCTGTGTGTGTGTGTGTCCCCCCCTGGAACTGACCCCCCTGGAACTGGTCCCCCCCTGGAACTGGTCCCCCCCTGTGTGTGTGTGTCCCCCCCTGGAACTGGTCCCCCCTGTGTGTGTGTGTCCCCCCCTGGAACTGGTCCCCCCCTGTGTGTGTGTGTGACCCCCCCTGGAACTGGTCCCCCCCTGTGTGTGTGTGTGTCCCCCCTGGAACTGGTCCCCCCCTGTGTGTGTGTGTGTCCCCCCCTGGAACTGACCCCCCCTGTGTGTGTGTGTCCCCCCCTGGAACTGGTCCCCCCCTGTGAGTGTGTGTGACCCCCCCTGGAACTGGTCCCCCCCTGTGTGTGTGTGTGTCCCCCCCTGGAACTGGTCCCCCCCTGTGTGTGTGTGTGTCCCCCCTGGAACTGACCCCCCCCCTGTGTGTGTGTGTCCCCCCCTGGAACTGACCCCCCCTGTGTGTGTGTGTGTCCCCCCTGGAACTGACCCCCCCCTGTGTGTGTGTGTCCCCCCCTGGAACTGGTCCCCCCCTGTGTGTGTGTCCCCCCCTGGAAGCTGCCCCCCCCCTGTGTGTGTCCCCCCTGGAACTGACCCCCCCCTGGAACTGGTCCCCCCTGTGTGTGTGTCCCCCCCTGGAACTGACCCCCCCCTGTGTGTGTGTGTCCCCCCTGGAACTGACCCCCCCTGTGTGTGTGTGTGTCCCCCCCTGGAACTGACCCACCTGTGTGTGTGTGTGTCCCCCTGGAACTGACCCCCCCTGTGTGTGTGTGTGTCCCCCCCTGGAACTGACCCCCCCTGTGTGTGTCCCCCCCTGGAACTGACCCCCCCCTGGAACTGGTCCCCCCCTGTGTGTGTGTGTCCCCCCTGGAACTGACCCCCCCCCTGTGTGTGTGTGTCCCCCCCTGGAACTGGTCCCCCCTGTGTGTGTGTCCCCCCCTGGAACTGCCCCCCCCCTGTGTGTGTCCCCCCTGGAACTGACCCCCCCCTGGAACTGGTCCCCCCCCTGTGTGTGTGTGTCCCCCCCTGGAACTGACCCCCCCCTGTGTGTGTGTGTCCCCCCCTGGAACTGGTCCCCCCCTGTGTGTGTGTGTCCCCCCTGGAACTGGTCCCCCCTGTGTGTGTGTGTCCCCCCCTGGAACTGGTCCCCCCCTGTGTGTGTGTGTGTCCCCCTGGAACTGACCCCTCCCTGTGTGTGTGTGTCCCCCCTGGAACTGACCCCCCCTGTGTGTGTGTGTCCCCCCCGGAACTGACCACTGACCCCCCTGTGTGTGTGTGTCCCCCCTGGAACTGACCCCCCCCTGGAACTGACCCCCCCCTGTGTGTGTGTCCCCCCTGGAACTGACCCCCCCCTGTGTATGTCTCCCCCTGGAACTGACCACTGACCCCCCCCTGTGTGTGTCCCCCCCTGGAACTGGTCCCCCCCTGGAACTGACCCCCCCCCCTGTGTGTCCCCCCCTGGAACTGTGTCCCCCCCTGTGTGTCCCCCCTGGAACTGGTCCCCCCCTGTGTGTCCCCCCCTGGAACTGACCCCCCCCTGTGTGTGTGTGTCCCCCCTGGAACTGACCCCCCCCTGTGTGTCCCCCCTGGAAACTGACCCCCCCCTGTGTGTGTGTGTCCCCCCTGGAACTGACCCCCCCTGTGTGTGTCCCCCTGGAACCCCCCCTGTGTGTGTGGGTCCTCCCCCCCCCCCTGTGTGTGTCCCCCCCCCCCTGGAACTCACCAACCCCCCCGTGTGTTTGTGGTGTGTCCCCCCCTGTGTGTGTGCCCCCTCCCCACATCACCCCCCCTGTGTGTGTGCCCCCTCCCCTCCCCACTGTATTTCCCCTCCAACTCTCCTGTTCTAACTCCATGCTATTGCCTGGTTTCTGGCTTGTGCCAAAAGGTGGGGTGGGGTGGGGTGGCGCCTGGGGAGGGGGGAGATGGAGGAGGCCGAGTGGTCTGGTGTCTCGTGGTTATGGGCAGAGGCCTGAGGAGGTGTGGTGGTTAGGATGGGGGGGGGTTTGAGGTAGGGTAGCGGGCCGGAGAGCTCGGACGTGCATGTGACAACAATGCTGCAGTTGTTTCTCATCTTCTCTTTCAGTTGCTTGAACCTGTTATTCTGCAGCTAACTAAAGCTTTGCACTAAATCTCTGGTTGCTCCCATCACAGCAATGGTGTGGAGCCTTTGTAGTAGGTGTAGAACAGGTTTATGAGGAGTAACTCAGCTGGTCGGGCAGCACCTCTGGAGAAAATGGATGGGTTTTATGTCGGGACCCTTCAAACGGATTAGAGGGCTTCATCTACTGCAGTGGTTCACACCCTTTTCGTCCCGTTTACCCCCTGGCAAATTTACCCCAACCCTGCTGTGTTCAGTAATTTGAGTTTACACTTTGAAATACCGTGACATTTTTAAATACCGTTTTTAACAAATCCATAATCAACAAATTTACCCCCTGGGTGGGCAAAATGTAGGTACATTTCCCCCCAGGGAGAGGCTGGATAAACTTGCTGCAGTACAGAGGCGTGGGCCGAAGGGCCAGTCTCTATGTTGTATTCTACATAACACCATTTGTGGACTTGGCATATCCAAACTCTCACCAAGGCCCCAACATGTACTGTGCAAGTCCTGCCCTGCTTGGACGTATCAAAATGCAACACCTCACATATGTGGATGTTACACCACACACACACACACACACGTGAAGGGACTGCTTGCAACATTAACGGACATTTGTGGTGAAGGATTAGAAGTTGCTTCTCTTGGTTGCAGGGCAGCTTAACAATGAGGGCCTGTGGAGAAAGGGAAGTATCCCTGGTTACTTAATTCCAGTCATTGTGAGAGCATAAGATATTTGGTGGAAACTCTTGGCCCTTCCCCCCCCCCCCCCGCCCTCCTTGCAATTCTTGCCTCTGTTTATCTCTACAGTTTATCAAACTGGTTTTGGGTTTTGTTTTTCACGGTCGCTTGTTTGACCAGGGTCTCCCGTCGGCAGTCTATCCTGTGACCTGGACTGCTGTGGTGTTTCAGGTCAAGGTGTGGCAGCTGGTCATATGATCACATTCCCAGCCAGATTAGTTCACAGAATCACTGGGTAAACATCTGGCTGTCGGTGTGGGCATGTAACATTCTCCCCCTTCTCATGGTGTGCCTCTGCTCGTACTTTGTGCCAAGCAAGGCTGGAATACTTTAATTACAGGCCTTGAAGACCAGCTGGTGATCAGAATTGTTTGTGTGTTGGCCAGGATGATGAAATGTGTACTGTGACTTGCTAGTTATTCTTTAGTTTAGTTTAGAGATACAATGCAGAAGCAGACCATTCATCCCACCGAGTCCACGCTGACCAGTGATCGCCCGTAATATCCTACACACGTTTACTAGGAACCGTTTACAAACTTTACCAAAGCCAATTAACCTACAAACCTCAACATCTTTGGAATGTGGGAGGAAACCGGAGCACCTGGAGAAAACCCACGTGGTCACAGGGAGAACGTGCAAACTCTGTGCAGCCAGTATCTGTAGTCAGGATTGAACCGGGCCTCTGGCTCTATAAGGCAGCAGCTCTACCCGCTGCACCACCACTAACGATGACTAAAGTGGGAATGAGTGATGTGAGGTGTGTGTATTTGATGACGCCCTGTTCTCTGCTGTCGAGGTGAGTTATGTAGGAATGGCGTGGTATGAAGGGGACATTGGTCAGAGTGTGGTGAACGGGAGGTGGAGGTGGGCTTTCAGCTTAAACTTTATTCTCATATGTCCCAGACAGAACAACGACAGTCGGCATCAACAAATGGCTGCGGAGCTGTGGGTTTTACATGGAATTTGCAAGAAGTTGACGTGGAACTTCACTGTGGTTGATGTGAAGTACTTTGCTGAGTGACTTTCAAAACACAACTGGGGGCGGGGGCTAGAGTGAAAGAGTCTTTGTTTCTGTTGGTGCAGCTATCCTTACCACGGCTGCTGTCTGTGTGGAGTTAGCAGGTTCCTGTGGCCGCATGGGTTTTCTTCCACATTCCAAAGACATGCAGGTTCTAAGTTAATTGGCTTCTGTACATTGTCCCTCGTGTGTGGGAGATCAGTGGCCAGCATGCACTCAATGGGCGGAAGGGCCAGTTTCCACGCTGTATCTCTAAACTAATCCTCTAAAGGTCCTCCTGTAGTTGTACTGGGCCCTGGTGAGACCACACCTGGAGTATCGTGTGCAGTTTTGGTCTCCAAATTTGAGGAAAGACATTCTTGCTATTGAGGGAGTGCAGCGTAGGTTCACCAGGTTAATTCCCGGGATGGCGGGACTGTCATATGTTGAAAGAATGGAGCGACTGGGCTTGTGTACTCTGGAATTTAGAAGGATGAGAGGGAATCTTATTGAAACATATAAGATTATTAAGGGTTTGGACACGCTAGAGGCAGGAGACATGTTCCCGATGTTGGGGGAGTCCAGAACCAGTGGCCACAGTTTAGGAATAAGGGGTAGGCCATTAAGAATGGAGATGAGGAAAAACTTTTTCACACAGAGTTGTGAATCTGTGGAATTCTCTGCCTCAGAGGGCGGTGGAGGCCGGTTCTCTGGCTACTTTCAGGAGAGAGCTAAATAGGGCTCTTAAAGATAGCGGAGTCGGGGGATATAGAAACATAGAAAATAGGTGCAGGAGGAGGCCCTTCTAGCCAGCACCGCCATTCATTGTGATCATGGTTGATCGTCCCCTATCAATAACCCGTGCCTGCCTTCTCCCCATATCCCTTGACTCCACTAGCCCCAATCTAACTCTCTCTTAAATCCATCCAGTGACTTGACCTCCACTGCCCTCTGTGGCAGGGAATTCCATAAATTCACAACTCTCTGGGTGAAAAAGTTTTTTTGCACCTCGGTCTTAAATGACCTCCCCTTTATTCTAAGATATGGGGAGAAGGCAGGAACGGGGTACTGATTGTGGATGATCAGCCATGATCACATTGAATGGCGGTGTAGTCTCGAAGGGCTGAATGGCCTACTGCTGCACCTGTTTATTGTCTAAAACTGGGGTGGTGTGGTGCAGAGGGCTGGGTGTGGAGGCTGGTGTACCAGTAGAGGGGCTAAGGTGTGCTCTGTGTCGCTGTTAAGCAGGGACTATACAGCCAGAGACTGCATTTGCTGCTCGGCGGGACTTTTTGGTGACGATGTTAGGCAGCGGTGGCTGTGACCGGGAGCAGCCTACAGTAGTAGAGTTGCTGCCTCTCCATCCTGACCACGGGTGCTTGTCTGTCGTGAGTTTGTACAGTCTCCCGTGACCTGCCTATGTTTTCTCCGGTTTCCTCCCACTCCAACGACGTACAGGTTTGTAGGTTAATTGGCTTGGTATATATGTAAATGATCCCGAATGTGTGTAGGGTAGTGTTAATGGGCAGGGATTGCTGGTCGGCGCGGACTCGGTGGGCTGAAGGGCCTGTTTCCGCGCTGTATCGAATCTAAAATATGTCCCAAAGCACCTACATTGTGACTATTGGATGCTTGTTTTTGTGTTTCAGCCACAACAAGTTGATGATATTATGAGTGAGGACCGAGGTGCACTGGCAATGAGAGGTCTGCTTTTGGGAAAAAAGAGGTACACCATCATACAAGATGAGCTGAAAACTGGCGGCTACTTGGTTATAAAAGGAAAATCGGAAATGGAGGACCAGAGGTGTAATGTAGTGATCGGCAAATGTGAAACAGGTGAGTTCTACACTAAATGCTGAGAGCACTGGTGTTGGGCAGCATTAATGGGGCGGGGGGGGGGGGGGGGTGAGATAATGGGTATTTGGTTTAGAGATGCAGCCGGCCTTTGGGCCCACTGGGTCCGCAACAACCATCAATCACCTGTTTTGAGTTTGCGTTTATTGCCACGTGTACCGAGGTACAGTGAAAAAGCTTTTGTTGCGTGCTATCCAGTCAGTGGAAAGACAATACATGATTACAATCGAGCCGTCCACAGGGTACAGACAGATTAAGAAGAGCATGGTTAATGTTGCTGTCAGAGTAGAAATTCAATAGTGGAGCAATTGTTATGTGAGTTTGCAGATCCACTCTTGTGAGCAGACAGTGGTCTGGCTTGGGTTGCATCTTATTCACACTGGTTCTATGTTTATAGCCCAACATGCCCCATCTACACTAGTCCCACCTGCCCACAGACCAACATGCCCCATCTACACCAGTCCCACCCCGACCAACATGCCCCATCTACACTAGTCCCACCCCGACCAACATGCCCCATCTACACTAGTCCCACCCCGACCAACATGCCCCATCTACACTAGTCCCACCCCGACCAACATGCCCCATCTACACTAGTCCCACCTGCCCACAGACCAACATGCCCCATCTGCAGGTAGAAGTTTGCTCCCGAGCACGGCTATTCAATCTGTTTTAATGACCCACGTGAGTTGGTTTAGAGGGATATGGGGTAACAGGCAGGTGGCACCACTGTCTGAGACACATTGGCCAGTATGGGCAAGCTGGGCCAAAGGGCCTGTAAGACTGAGTGACTACTGTGACCACGTTTGTTGCTAATACAAAGAAGAATCTGTTTAGTTTGGAGATGCTGCATGGAAACAGGCCCTTCGGCCCGTTGAGTCTCTGTATACTAGCACTATCCTACACACCAGGGACAATTTATAGAAGCCAGTTAACCTTGGTGCTGGCTCGAAGGGCCTCCTACCCGGAGAAAACCCATGCCAGCCAAGCGGTGAACGTACAAACTCCACACAGACAGCCCTCGTAGTCAGGATCTCACCCGGGTCTCTGGCAGCTTGTTTTACTGACGGCTGGAATGAATGATTGGTGTTCGGTGGGATTGCATCAGAGTTAAATTGGAAGTCTTGCAAAGACAGGCCTGTAATTGAAGTACATGTTAATGATTAGAGACCAATGAGGAAGGGTGTTCAGAACAAGCTTGGCTGAGGGGGTCAATGGCAAACACATTGCACAAACCAACCTCCCCTTCCATCGACTCCATCTACACCTCACGCAGCCTCCGCAAGGCCAGCAGCGTAATCAAGGACCAGTCTCACCCCTGCCACTCCCTCTTCTCCCCTCTCCCATCGGGCAAGAGGTACAGAAGTGTGAAAACGCACACCTCCAGATTCAAGGGCAGTTTCTTCCCGGCAACTGAACCGTCCTCTCACCAACTAGAGAGCGGTCCTGACCTCCCATCTACCTCATTGGAGACCCTCGGACTATCTTTAATTGGACATTACTGGACTTTATCTTGCACTAAACATTATTCCCTTTATCCTGTATCTGTACTGTGTGGACGGCTCGATAGTCTTGCCACTGGCTGGTTAGCACGCAACAAAAGCTTTTCACTGTACCTTGGTACATGTGACAATAAACTAAACTGACTCAACTCATTTCTGCTGAGCTAAGGATTCTGGAGATAAAGTGGTGGTGTGTCAATGATAGGATGTGGCTGCTCTTTGGACACTAGGGGACAAGTTACATAAGCTGATTAACCTACAAACCTGCACGTCTTTGGGATGGGGGAAAACCCACGTGGTCACAGGGAGAATGTAGTCAGGATCGAACCCTGGTCTCTGGAGCTGTGCCTCAACTGTGGCTGGAAGAATTAGCATTTGACTGAAAAGGGTGCCAAAAAAATGTGCCAGTGATGTTGATGGTAGCAGGGGCATTGTTTGGAGGAGGCCGAATAGGCTGGGACTGGTTCCCTTGCGTGGGCGTATCAAATCATGAGGGGAGGTGCAAAGGGCATCTATATTTGTACATGGGGTGAAGTCATGTGGAATGGGCTGGTGGAGGAGATATTTGGACATCTGACTAAATATAAAGCTGAATCTAAACCTGTTGGTAACCATATTCCAGGAACGCAAAATTAGCGGCATTTGCCCAATCTGTCCTCGAGGGGCAACTGGTGGTGGGTGTATGGAACGAGCTGCCTGAGGAGGTAGTTGAGGCAGGTACTATAAGACAAGGTGTATGAGTAGGAATGGGATATGGGAAACACACTAGCGTAGATTGAACCAAATGGCCTCTCTCTGTGCTGAGTGACTTGACTACAATGTGTTCTGGTGACATTGCTTACTAGAATGGTGGGTGCTGTCTATTGCTGCTTACTAGAATGGTGGGTGCTGTCTATTGCTTACGGACTGTTCATCTTTCTTCTCTTTCAGCAATAATCCTCTTGGAAGGGAACAAGCCAATCATTAAGAGTACTTTAATCACTCATGTATCGCAGGTTGTTGTTCACCTAATAGGTTGCAAAATTTGACGTTGCGTCAGACTGGCCATTCTCTTTTGTACCGCTCTGAGCTTGCCCACTGCAGAGACCCTTTTTATACATACACTGAAATTGAAAGCAAAATCTGGTGAAGCTTTAATGCACTGTCAATCTTGAACAATTCCTGGACTGTTCAAACTGATTACAAATGTAATAAGAAGCACAAGTCAAGCTTGCGTTGCCAAGTGTGGCTCCTGTCAATAAATCTCTATCGCCCTTTCCAACACTGTTCTAATTTTTGTCTCATTTGTCCATCACACCGACACTTGCTGATGGCTCTCAGGCTGCGAGGCACCAACATTCCACGCTCGGTCTTGATTAGCTGCAGAAATCACCACTGATTTTAATTTTTCAATTTTGCTTTTTAGAAACTCATGCATTTAGTTTATTGTTACATGTACCGAGGGAAAGACTCCTTGTTGCGTGCTAACCACACATCAGAAAGACTGTACATGATTGCAATCAGGCTGTCATCGTGTGCAGATCAGTAGATGGGAGGTCAGGACCGCTCTCTAGTTGGTGAGAGGACGGTTCAGTTGCCTGATAACAGCCGGGAAGAAACTGTCCCTGCGTCTGGAGGTGTGTGTTTTCATACTTCTGTACCTCTTGCCTGATGGGAGAAGACATGACTGGGGTGAGACTGGTCCTTGATTATGCTGCTGGCCTTGCTGAGGCTGTATTAAGTATAGATGGGAGTCAGTATAGATGGGAGGTTAGCTTGCGCGATGGTCTGGGCTATGTCCGCAACTCTGCAATTTCTTGTGGTCTTGCATCGAGCTGCTCCCAAACCACGTTGTGATACATCCCGGTAAAATGCTTTCTACGACACATCTGTGGGAGTTGGGGAGATGCCGGGCTAAGCCTTTCTAAGGGAGTAAACTTACCTAAACACTTCAAGGGTTTGACAGTAGAGCTGCTGAGGATCAGTCAGCGTAAACATGAAGAGTATATCTATTCCTCTCATGATTTTACACAACTCTATAAGATTCCCCCTTATCCTCCTGCACTCCAAGGAATAAAGTCCTTGGCTGCACAAAGTCTCCGTGTAGCTCAGGCCCTGATGAACATCTGTGGGAAACAAACACTCAACGAGACTCTAATTCAATGACTAAACAAACCTTTTATTGAAATCATATTTGAAGTTAAAAGATTTCTTAAAAATTACATGATAGAAAATGGAAATTATCAAACTATTTTATTGCATACATCTAAATTTACAAAAATGATCTTGCAGAGATTGTTAGGCAGAATCCAGAGCTATTCCGCACATTATTCTCGGATGTAATGAGAGACGTCTACAGGAGGTTCCAGGGACATCTGCCTCGATGGAACTGCCACTATCAACAGTGTTTCCAAACTGAACCAAGACCATTCCCACTTGAAGAATCAACACGGCTGGGTGATCGGGTATAAATGGGCTGAGCCAGCTCTGGAGGGCATTACATTTAATTGGGAGAAACAGGCCCTTCGGCCCATCGAGTCCATGCCCGTTCACACTAGTTCTATGTTAACCCAGTTTTGGGAATGTGGGAGGAAACTGCACACACAGACACGAGGCCAGGATCGAACCCGGGTCTCTAGCGCTGTGAGGCAGTGGTTCTACCCGCTGCACCCTTTGCCGATTCCTACCTTGATGTGTAGCTCTGTCTGAACGTGAACAGTTCTAGCTTGGCTGTGATATTCTACAAAGAGGTCAGTGGTGCTGGGCTCACAGGTTCCTCTGGTTTACAGAGCATATAAACTGAAGGCCTTGTCCAGGAGGTTAGATCATGGAGCACGTGGATCCACTCTGCACCCAGAACAATCTTCTATGCAACAGACATGTGTACCAGCGGGTCAGGCAGCATCTGTGGAGCGAAGGAAATGGGCAACCTTTCGGGCCGAAACCCTGAAGGAAATAGGCAACGTTTCGGGCCGAAACCCGGAAGGGTTTCGGGCCGAAACGTTGCCTATTTCCTTCGCTCCATAGATGCTGCCGGAACATGGATAGGTGACGTTTCACAGAGTGCTGGAGTAACTCAGCGGGTCAGGCAGCATCTGTGGAGAACATGGATAGGTGACGTTTCACAGAGTGCTGGAGTAACTCAGCGGGTCAGCAATCTGAAACGTCACCTATCCATGTTCTCCACAGATGCTGCCTGACCCGCTGAGTTACTCCAGCACTTTGTCCTTTGGTGTAAACCTGCATCTGCCATTCCTAGTTTCTATGTTTTATCAGCTCAAGACTTTGAGAGCTGTGTTAGTTACATTTCCACAGTTAACTCCCAACGTCTTAACTATTTATCCAAAGGACAACAAGAGCTTACACCAGGAGCTCCTGGCACAGACCAGTTTACCATTGCACAATGTTCCACAAGTGCGGCAGCTGCTTAGTTTTACGGCTTTTGCAGGCCAGAGGCAAACAGCACAGTCTGACAAGGTCTTTCATGCCTACATATCTGGATTTGGACAGGATTGAATACGTTCGGCTATGTTCAGAGCTGAAGCTCAGTAACGCTAGGATTTCAACAGATGGAACAAAAAAAAAGTTTTTTAAAAAACTGCTGATGCTGGAAAAATCGAAGGCCGACAAAAATGCTGGAGAGACTCAGCGGGCGAGGCAGCATCTATGGAGCTAGGTGACGTTTCGGGTCGAGACGTCACCTATTCCTTCGCTCCACAGATGCTGCCTCACCCGCTGAGTTTCTCCAGCATTTTTGTCTAACTAAATAAAGGTTGGTGTTTTCAGACTGAGCTTCGAGCCCAATGACTCCTGGCCACAGTAAATACTCACGTGGATAAGATTGATAACTTGCCAGAGTTTTAGACACACTCAGTTAGGGAAGCAGCTACTTTATGAGTCAGGTCCTGTTAGACAATCTGAATGATATTTGCTGTTAGATCATTGGCGGCAGCTGGTGGGATGGATAAGCGGAGACTGATTACTGCACGAGCTTCACTGCCTTCAAACCTTATCAAATGTTTGGAATCCAAGTTTACTTTGGAGGTACACTGGCCCCTCGGTCCACACCGACCAACCATCCCACTAGCACTATCCTACACACACTAGGGACAATTTACAATTTAAAGAAGTCAATTAACATACAAACCTGCAGGTCTTTGGGATGTGGGAGGAGTCCGGAGCACCCGGAGAAAACCCACGCGGTCCCAGGGAGAACGTACAAACTCCGTACAGACAGCACCGAGGTCAGGATGGAACCCAGGTCTCTGGCACCGTGAGGCAGCAGCTCTACCCGCTGCGCCACTGTGCCGTACAATGGTGGTGGCAGTGACAAGTCCGTGGTTTAAGGGGAAGAAACCGTGTTCATGAGAATGACGTGTAGATGGCAGGATGATGATAATTCCATGACTCGCCTGTGAAGCTGGAGTGGACAGTCTCCACACAATCCCTGTTGCTATTGCTCCCCTTTCAGGAAGGCCCCTACATTTACTGTTCAGTGGGTAGAGCTGCTGCCTCACAGCGCCAGAGACCTGGGTTCGATCCCAACTACGGGCGCTGTCTGTACAGGGCTTGTACAGTTCTCCCTGTGACCTGTGTGGGTTTCCTCCCACACTCCAAAGACGTGCGGGTTTGTAAGTTAAATCGGTGGCCAAGACTAGAGAGCGGAGTCTTGCAACAGACTGCCTGGGCTTTACATGTTGTGGGCCATTAGGGGGAAAGGTGGAGAGAGAGGAGTTCAGGCCGAGAGCCTGACTAACCGCCAGGTGCAGAGGCTGGGATGTTATTCCTCTACATTGTGCGATGGAGGGCTGGGTCTCTGTTCATCAAGAGTGCATGTAGGATTGGACAGGCTAGATGCCGGAAATATGTTCCCCGTGTTGGGGGAGTCCAGAACCAGGGGGCCACACACAGTTGAAGAATAAGGGGTCGGCCATTTAGGACCGAGATGAGAAAAACTTTTCCACACAGTGAGTTGTGAATCTGTGGAATTCTCTGCCACAGAAGGCAGTGGAGGCTGATTCACTGGATGTATTCAAGAGAGAGTTAGATTTAGCTCTTGGGGCTAATGGAATCCAGGGATATGGGGAGAAAGCAGGAACGGGTTACTGATTGTGGATGATCAGCCGTGATCATATTGAATGGTGGTGCTGGCTCCCCACCCATCCCATGTCCGTTTGCCACCGGGGTGGGGGCTTTTGTGTTGTTGGCACTGAGTGGGGGGGTGGGGGGGGGCGACTAACTCCAGGTTAAAGGGCAGCGCACCAACAATATACACACACATGTATTTCTTTTAGAAGGAGCTGGAAACAAGAGTTAGATGGCGGCCGCTTGGAGCAGGAGCTGGTCACAGACGTGTAGTGTAACGCGGCAAGTGTGAGGACAGCGCGCTGTTTATACGGTGTAAACATGGGCAGACGAGAGGCCAGAGTCGGAGCCCGATGACGTGCTGTTCTGCTCTGGTGCCAGGCTCCCTCCGGTGGAAGCCCCAGTGCAGCCGGACTGAGACAGGCCCTGGGTGCCGTGCTGTGGGCCGGCAATGGTGCCAAAGGAGTGTGGGCCTGAGGACGAGGAGGCCTGTAGAAGGGGCGTGCGTTCAGACTCCCTCTCATCGTTCTCCTCTCCTGCCGTCTCCGAGTCTGAGTCGGCCGCAGAACGCAGGACCTTCTGCTTACACACCGGGCACGTCTTGTGTGTCTGTGTCAGCCACGTGTCCACACACTTACAGTGGTACGCTGCAGGACAGAGGCAGGGTTAGTGGCAGGCTCACACCCACGCTCACACCCCCGCTCACACACTTACAGTGGTACGCTGCAGGGTTAGTGGCAGGCTCACACCCACTCATGCTCACTCTCACCCACTCACACCCACACTCACACTGGCAGCTCTCCCAACATTCAATGCACATTTTTAATGCAAGAACGGTGTCAGAAGGAACTGCAGGTGCCAGTTTACACTGAAGATAAACACAGCGTGCTGGAGTGACTCAGCAGTTACTACACGGTTCTGAGAGTTCAATCCAGAATCCATGCCAGGATTAACAAGTGTGCCAGAGATCTCAGTAATCTCATTGATCCGCCCTGTTGCAGCCGCCTCCACCATTAGCCAGCGAACAGGCCATGTCTCACTCAGCCAGCTCCTACTCCACCTGAAGGCCCTTCTCCTTCTCTCTCACACTTCATTCACACAGTTCCTTCCCCTTCCTTCTCATTTTGAAACACTAACATATTAGCCAACGCTGCTCAAACAGAAGTGGCGTTTATTAAAGCTTTCAATTGCTGCTTCTTCAGTCACAGGAATGGGTTCATGAATGCAAGCTGCACCCACTAAAGGGTCTCGACCTGAAACATCACCCATTCCTTCTCTCCAGAGATGCTGCCTGTCCCGCTGAGTAGCTCCGGCTTTTTGTGTCTCCCCTCTCTAAAGATCCAAGGTCTTTTCTCAAGTTATTGTGTACAGGGAGGGGCTGATTACACACACCAGCTCCCTCTCAGATTCCAACCTTGTGATGTGTGGTTTGTCCCATCCACTCACGCCCCTATCCAACCTCACGCAGCCTACGCTGATATCACAATACCTTTACCCACTCCCTTTAGTATATTATTGTCACTGTCTACCGAGATACAGCCAAATAGTAGCAGAGAAAATAGGTGCAGGAGTAGGCCATTCGACCCTTCCAGCCAGCACCGCCATTCAATATGATCATGGCTGATCATCCACAATCAGTACCCAGTTCCTGCTTTCTCCCCATATCCCTTGATTCCGTTAGCCCTAAGAGCTAAATCTAACTCTCTCTTGAAAACATCCAGTGTATTGGCCTCCACTACCTTCTGCGGCAGAGAATTCCACAGATTCACAACTCTCTGGGTGAAAAAGTTTTTCCTCATCTCAGTCCTAAATGGCCGACCCCTTATTCTTAAACTGTGTGACACCTGGTTCTGGACTCCCCCAACATCGGGAACATTTTTCCTGCATCTAGCCTGTCCAATCTCTTAAGAATCTTATATGTTTCTATAAGATCCCCTCTCATCCTTCTAAATTCCAGTGAATACAAGCCCAGCCGCTCCATTCTTTCATCATATGACAGTCCCGCCATCCTGGGAATTAACCTGGTGAACCTACGCTGCACTCCCTCAATAGCAAGAATGTCCTTCCTCAAACTTACAGAGGGCCGATGAACCTACAAACCTGCCCGTCTTTGGGATGTGGGAGGAAACCTACGCAGCCGCAGAGAGAACGTGCAAACTCCGCACGGACAGCTCCTGAGGTCAGGATGGAACCTGGGTCTCTGGCGTGGTGAGGGAGCAGCTCTACCCGCTGCGCCACCGTGCTTTCCCCACAGAATGAAGCCGTCTCCCATGTGTGGTGGCCACTGGCGTGAGTGTGTGTGGTCACTGGTGTGTGTGTGTGTGTGGTGGTCACTGGGGTGTGTGTGGTGGTCACTGGGGTGAGTGTGTGTGGTGGCCACTGGCGTGAGTGTGTGTGGTGGTCACTGGGGTGGGTGTGTGTGGCCACTGGCGTGAGTGTGTGTGTGGTGGTCACTGGGGTGAGTGTGTGTGGTGGTCACTGGCGTGAGTGAGATGGTCACTGGCGTGAGTGTGTGGTGGCCACTGGCATGAGTGTGTGGTGGTCACTGGCATGAGTGTGTGGTGGTCACTGGCGTGAGTGTGTGTGGTGGTCACTGGCGTGGGTGTGTGTGGTGGTCACTGGCGTGGGTGTGTGTGGTGGCCACTGGCATGAGTGTGTGGTGGTCACTGGCGTGAGTGTGTGTGGTGGTCACTGACGTGAGAGTGAGATGGTCACTGGCGTGAGTGTGTGTGGTGGTCACTGGCGTGAGTGTGTGTGGTGGTCACTGGCGTGAGTGTGTGTGTGCGGAGGCAGAGGCTGCCCAGGGATCTGTGTCCAAACTGCATGACATCCAGTAACTTCCAGTGAAGGGAAGCCGGCCTCTCTGGATAACAACCCCACAACCACACACAGACTCGATCTCCCCGCAGCAGCTTGCCTTTGTCACTCTCTGGCTGAACGGCCATGAATCTTGCGTACTGCTCCACAGTATCTGCCTTCTGCAGCGGGTCTGGACAGGCAGTGTCTCCAGAGAGAAAGAATGAGTGGGTTGAGACGGGTTGTTTGAAGAAGGGTCTCGACCCGAAACGTCACCCATTCCTTCTCTCCAGAGATGCTGCCTGTCCCACTGAGTTACTCCAGCACTCTGTGTCTATCTTCGGTTTAAACCAACACCTGCAGTTCCTTCTGTAAAGAGCTGATTAAAACACAACAGTGGTGGCTTACCGTGCGAGCAAGGCAGGACCCGCAGCCTGTCGCCCTCCTCATACTCGTCCAGACAGATGGCACACACATCATAGGCATCTCCTGCATGGACACACAAAGGGCACTCAGTAACGGGACACACACAGAAAGCAACGGCTAGACCCACACAGATGCCCACTGACCCACACAGATGCCCACTGACCCACCCCACACAGATGCCCACTGCCCCACGCAGACCCCACAGTACCATATCCCAGCTGCAAGCACACTGATAGACAGCGCACCATCTTTTGGGGCGAATTAGACCATAAGACACACGGGCGCAAGGCCATAAGGGCGCAGCGGGTAGAGCTGCTGCCTCACAGCGCCAGAGACCAGAGTTCCATCCTGTCTCTTTGTGCTGTCTGTGTGGAGTTTGTACGTTCTCCCTGTGACGGCGTGGGTTTTCTCCGGGTGCTCTGGTTTCCTCCCACACTCCAAGGACGTGCGGGTTTATAGGTTAACTGTAAATTGCCCCCAGTGCGTGGGATAGAACTAGTGTACGGGGTGAACGCCGGCCAGCATTGTCTCGGTGGGCCGAAGGGCCTGATTCCATACGTTATCCCCAGGCTAAACGAAACATAGGAAGAGAATGAGGCCATTTGGCCCGTGAAAGTCTGCTTTCCCACGTAATCATGGCTGGTCTATCTTCCCCTCTCAACCCCATTCCTCTGCCATTTCCCATAACCTTTGAGGTCTTTCCTAAGCAAGGGCTTTGGGACAGGCGAGCAGCTCGAGGAACTCGGATGAAGAGGCTTTTGGAGAGGCAGATGGAAGTGTAGGGAATCGAGGGGTGTGAGATCACTGTTGCATCGTGTACCAACATTGCCGGCCGAAGGGCCTGTTGCTGGGCTGTTCCATGCTCCGAGTGGGTCTGGCTTCTCGGGAAGTGGGATAATTTCAGAAGAGTTAGTCAGGAATGCCAACACATGAGCTGAGAACAAGGTTCACCGTTTAAATGTTTACTGAAAGCTAACAAGAAATATCAAGATGAAGTGGAGAGCCTCGACATGGTTGTGGGGCTGAGCGATTGAAACACAGATTGTCAACGTTCAGACACCGTATCGAGCCGTGGGTTTGTGAAAATATAAAGGAACCAATGACGGGATCGTCTTCAGACCCAACCTCCAGTTGGGGGCCGACTGACAAGGTCTGGGGTCAGGGGTTAAGGGTCGGGGCTGACTCTGACAATGTCTGGGGTCAGGGGTGACGGGGGCAGTCTGGGGTCAGGGGTGACAGTCGCAGTCAGGGGTGACAGTCTGGGGTCACGGGTGACAGGGGCAGTCAGGGGTGACAGGGGCAGTCTGGGGTCACGGGTGACGGGCAGTCAGGGTTGACAGTCTGGGGTCAGGGGTGACAGTCTGGGGTCAGGGGTGACAGTCGCAGTCAGGGGTGACAGTCTGGGGTCACGGGTGACAGGGGCAGTCAGGGGTGACAGGGGCAGTCTGGGGTCACGGGTGACGGGCAGTCAGGGTTGACAGTCTGGGGTCACGGGTGACAGGCAGTCAGGGGTGACAGTCTGGGGTCAGGGGTGACAGGGGCAGTCAGGGGTGACAGTCTGGGGTCAGGGGTGACGGGGGCAGTCTGGGGTCAGGGTGACGGGGACAGTACAGACGGGATCTATGGTCCACCACACTTTCATGTCCACATCAGTTTCTGGACACAACGCGGACACTAACTTAACCAAACGCTCCCACTCTGCATCAGTCTCTGCCCGTGGCCGTCTGGCCGGCAGCTCCCGTGAAGTTCTACAAGACCTGCAGCAAAGCTGAGGACAAGCACAGGGAGGGGGGAGAGAGAGAGACACGGAGAGAGACACAGAGACACAGAGAGAGAGAGAGACAAACAAAAGAGAGAGAGAGAGAGAGAGAAGCAAGATAGTAGAGAGAGACGAGGAGGACAGAGAGAGTAAGAATATGTTTTATGTTGTCCACTTTGTGGTGCAGTATTGAGGAGTGAGTGAGGGGAGAGTTAGTGTTGTAGGCCTGAAGACCACAGTGATCATGGGCGGAGGCCACGTACTAACTGAAGGAAATGCTGCACAGATCAGATCTCAACAACCGCTCTGCTGACCTAAAAAAGACTTCTTTTTTTTTCATTTCCAAAAAATGCTTCAGCCTGGAACCACAAAGGAAGTGGAATGCAGAGCGGGCGGGCGGGCTGCAAGACATGTCACATCCTGTGCAGCTTGTACAAACTATTCATACCATTCTGGGGCTAGGCCGCGACAAACTAAATAAAAGCAAGCCAAGATCTGTAAAAGCATCAGAGAAAGAAGAGTTCCTCACACAACCCGGCTTGCTGTGGGCCTTTTTTTTTGTTTTTGTTTTTTGTTTTTGTGTGTGTGTGTGTGTGTGTGCGCGCGCGTGCATGTGTGTGTGTGTGTGTGTGTTGGCAATACTTGCTCAAATACTATCCTGCATATTGTATGTCCACCAATGCACTGATCTATCTGTGTAGGGAAGAACTGCAGATGCTGGTTTAAACCCAAGATAAGAGACAAAATGCTGGAGTAACTCAGCGGGTCAGGCCAGCATCTGTGGAGAACATGGATAGGTGACGTTTCAGGTCCGAAGAAAGGTCCCGACCCAAAACGTCACCTATCCACTTTCTCCACAGATGCTGCCTGACCCACTGAGTTACTCCGGCACTCTGTGAAACGTCACCTATCCACTTTCTCCACAGATGTTGCCTGACCCACTGAGTTACTCCAGCACTCTGTGAAACGTCACCTATCCACTTTCTCCACAGATGTTGCCTGACCCACTGAGTTACTCCAGCACTCTGTGAAACGTCACCTATCCATGTTCTCCACAGATGCTGCCTGACCCACTGAGTTACTCCAGCACTCTGTGAAACGTCACCTATCCATGTTCTCCACAGATGCTGCCTGACCCGCTGAGTTACTCCAGCACTCTGTGAAACGTCACCTATCCACTTTCTCCACAGATGTTGCCTGACCCACTGAGTTACTCCGGCACTCTGTGAAACGTCACCTATCCACTTTCTCCACAGATGTTGCCTGACCCACTGAGTTACTCCAGCACTCTGTGAAACGTCACCTATCCATGTTCTCCACAGATGCTGCCTGACCCACTGAGTTACTCCAGCACTCTGTGAAACGTCACCTATCCATGTTCTCCACAGATGCTGCCTGACCCACTGAGTTACTCCAGCACTCTGTGA
The DNA here is from genome assembly GCA_038087875.1 of Malacoraja senta. Classification (NCBI taxonomy): domain Eukaryota; kingdom Metazoa; phylum Chordata; class Chondrichthyes; order Rajiformes; family Rajidae; genus Malacoraja; species Malacoraja senta. The sequence goes on along the minus strand of JAXLNO010002056.1, from coordinate 203,971 downwards.
AACGTCACCTATCCATGTTCTCCACAGATGCTGCCTGACCCACTGAGTTACTCCAGCACTGTGTGAAACGTCACCTATCCATGTTCTCCACAGATGCTGCCTGACCCGCTGGGTTACTCCAGCACTCTGTGAAACGTCACCTCTCCATGTTCTCCACAGATGCTGCCTGACCCGCTGGGTTACTCCAGCACTCTGTGAAACGTCACCTCTCCATGTTCTCCACAGATGCTGCCTGACCCGCTGGGTTACTCCAGCACTGTGTGAAACGTCACCTATCCATGTTCTCCACAGATGCTGCCTGACCCGCTGAGTTACTCCGGCACTCTGTGAAACGTCACCTATCCACTTTCTCCACAGATGCTGCCTGACCCACTGAGTTACTCCGGCACTCTGTGAAACGTCACCTATCCACTTTCTCCACAGATGCTGCCTGACCCACTGAGTTACTCCAGCACTCTGTGAAACGTCACCTATCCATGTTCTCCACAGATGTTGCCTGACCCGCTGAGTTACTCCACAACTCTGTGAAACGTCACCTCTCCATGTTCTCCACAGATGCTGCCTGACCCGCTGGGTTACTCCAGCACTGTGTGACAGACACTGGTGGGGCCACACTTGCAGCATTGTGTTCAGTTTTGGGCACACTGTTACAGGAAATATGTTGTCAAGCTGGAAAGGGTGAAGAGAAGAATGACGAGGATGTTGCCAGGATTTGAGGGCCTGAGCTACAGGGAGAGGATGAGCTGGCTGGGTCTCCATACCTTGGTGCGCAGGAGGATGAGGGGTGATCATATTGAGGTGTATAAGATCACGAGGGGAATAGATCGGGTAGATACACAGAGTCTTTTACCCAGAGTAGGGGAATCAAGAACCAGTGGACAGATTTAACAGGAACAAGCCATGGTTGATGGGTAGAATGTGCTAATTGAACTAATTAGTCAGCATGACTGTGTCAGCAGCAGGACGTGGGTTCAGAAATTGATCCTGGCTTTTGAGAAGGTGATTCTGAGGGTGGGGGTGGGGTGGTGGAAGTTGTCCTCCATGATCTAGAGTCACACAGTGTGGAAACAGGCCATTCGGCCCAACTTGCCCATGCCGACGAACATGCCTCGTCTATAGTCCCACCTGCCTCCGTTTGGTCCATATCCTTCCAAACCTGTCCTATCCATGTACCTGTCTAATGTTTCTTAAACCCATTGGGATAGCCCCTGCCTCAAGTACCTCCCCCGGCAGCTCGTTCCATACACCCACCACCCTCTGTTGTGAAGGGTCTTACCAATAACAGTATACTTTTGGCCCATGGATTCATCTGTTGAATCTTTCCCACTCACATTAAACCCATGTCCTCTGCTTCTCCATTCCTCTCATGTAATTTTTCATCAGGCATTTGATAAGGTCCCTCATGGTAGGCTGAAGCAGAAGATTAAGATGCGTGTGACCCAGTGACTTCATCGTATCACCATGGATCAGCCATGATTGAATAGCAAAGCAGACTCGAATGGCCGAATTCTACTCCTCTGACTTCTGACCTAATGAATTCAGAACAGGGTTACCCGTGTGATATTCTGACTGGAGGCTTGTGGCTAGCAGAGTTCTCAAGGGATCTGATGCTGGTGATATATATATTTAAAGCTAGATGGCTTGGTTAATAGGTTTGAAGCGAGCTCCAAAATTGGCAGATAGTGAGGAAGTCAGATACAGATCAGCTCGGGATGAATCCAAGGGTCAAAACTATACAGGTATTGAGTAAGACCCTTCACAACACTGATGTACAGAGGGGCCCAAGTCCACAGCTGCTTGACAGTGGCAAGATAAGTGGTTGGAGGGGTAGTCTATTGCCTCCTCCAGCCACAGCATCAAACACAGAGACAGGAAGTCATGTTGCAGCTTTAGACCATATATGGAGCCTTCTGTACATTCTCCTGCCCCCATTACAGGAAGGAAGCCCAGGCTTTAGAGAGGGTGCAAGAGCTTTTACCAGAATGCTGTCTGGATCCAAGCGCATTAGCTAGAGGAGAGGTTGGGCAAACTTGCATTCTTTTAATAAATTCCCCAGGGTGGACAGGACAACGACTAGAGGACACTGATGTAAGGGGAGAGGGGCAAAGGTATACAGGAGATGTGTGGGGCAGAGGGGAGTGGAACACACTGCCAGCGATGATGATGGTGGTGGTGATGGGGGCATTTAAGAGGCTTTGAGATAGACACAGGGAATGGAGAGATATGGAACATGTTTAACGTAGCATCATATTGACAAGCCTGTTCCTGTGCTGTGCTGACATGTTTTTGCATTCTCTATGTCTGTTTTAAGCCACTAGATCCCAGATTTTTGCAACCTGGTGCTGAGTGGTGCCCTACATCCAGATCCAGAAAGGCTGCCACCATATTGAATAATCTGGGTGCATGAATCCAAGCCGGGCTCAATGCCCAACACAAGGTCCACTGCGTTCCCTTCACAGCTTGGACTATCCACATACTGTTTCAAGAAACCCTCACAGATTCTGCCCCATCGAAGCCGTTAGCACTGAGCAAGCCCAGTCAGCATTGGGGAAGTTAAAGTCACCACGAAGCAGTCTTGTTGCTTTGACATCTTGCAGTAATCTGCCGCTATATCTCTTCCTCTATCTCCCTCTTGTTCTTGCTATTGCTGCTCTGAACCGATCCTGCTGCGTACCCCCCATGAACTGTCTCCCTCGGTTAGTCACGTCGCACACCGACCAGGCACACACCTACTTCCACTTTATACCGCTTTAACTGTTTTTTAAATCTTGCTTCTCTGGGTGTCTAAATTTTTAGCTAATTAAGTTTTACATCGGATGGAAGTTGCATTCCAGATCTTGTTGTACCTCTGTGCAATGACAATAAAGATATATCATTATGAATGAATGAATGAATTCCTAACTGTCACTGTTGTCACTTACGGGCGGAGCACCAAGGCAAATTCCTTGTATGTGAATACTTGGCCAATAAACTTATTAATTCATTCATTTCATCCTATTGGGGGGGCTACAGTACAACCCCACTGGAGCGCTTGCACCTCATTCTACCCAGGGGGTAAATGTCACTTCCCCAAGGGGTAAACTGGTTGATTCAGGATGTGTACATATTTGTTCTCATTGACTGACTGTGTTTGGTTCTGGTATACCTGTTCATCATTAGTTGTTCATCGATAAGTGAAACAACATTGTTATGTGCTGTTAAAGTAGCCGGGGGCAAACGGGACGAGAAAGGTTGGCAACCCCTGTTCTAACCTTGTTTAAGAAGGAACTGCAGAAGCTGGAAAAATCGAAAGTAGACAAAAAATGCTGGAGAAACTCAGCGGGCGAGGCAGCATCTATGGGTCGTCTCGACCTAGTGCTTTTCTCCATAGATGCTGCCTCACCCGCTGAGTTTCTCCAGCATTTTTTGTCTACTTTCGATTTGTCTAGTTCCTGTCCTAACCCTTGTTATAGAATGCTCCAAAATGAGGTCGTTGAGGTCGTTTAAGAAACATTTCGACAGGTACATGGATAGGATAGTAAACTTTATGTCTATAAGTGATAGGAGCAGAATTAGGCCATTCGGCCCATTAAGTCTACTCCGCCATTCAATCATGGCTGATCTATCTTTCCCTCCTAACCCCATTCTCCTGCCTTCTTCCCATAAAGCCCCGACACCCGTTCTAAAACAGAATCTTTCCATCTCTGCCTGGAGAATATCCACTGACTTGGACCCTGCAGCCTTCTGTGGCAATGAATTCCACAGAGTCACCGCCCTAGATGGGCCAAATGGCCTCATTCTGCTCCTACAACTGGTGGACATTGCAGAAATGTCCACTGTAACTTTGCCATGAGGAACTACAAGCTCCACTGCTAACACAGACATTAGAGGCATTGCAACCACTTCCGCACTGACTACTTGCAACACAGGAAGCAGAAGTAGGCACTTCCTGTTTTTCCAAATTCAAGAGGAAGCCAATCTAAAAAACGAAGTCAACATTTTGAAACAGTGTTCCTCTGGAAGTTCAAAAGGAACTGAAATGCAGCAATTCTTCACAAACTCTCCGAAAGCGTTTGACAGCGCTGGGTCTGTACTTGCTGGAGTATAGAAAAATGAGGGTGGGACCTCATTGAAACGCACTGAATAATGAAGGTCCTGGATAGAGTGGATGTGGAGAGGATGTTTACACTAGAGGGAGTGTCTAGGACTAGAGGTCACAGCCTCAGAATTAAAGGATGTTCCTTTAGGAAGATGAGGAGGAATTTATTTAGTCAGAGGGTGGTGATTCTGTGGAATTCTTTGCCACAGAAGCTGTGGAGGCCAAGTCATTTAAGATTTTTTTAAGGCAGAGATTGATAGATTCTTGATTAGTATGGGTGTCAGGGGGTTATGGGGAAAAGGCAGGAGAATGTATTCCAATAGACAATAGGTGCAGGAGTAGGCCATTCGGCCCTTTGAGCCAGCACCGCCATTCACTATGATCGGGGCTGATCATCCACAATCAGTACCCCGTTCCTGCCTTCTCCCTATATCCCCTGACTCCGCTATCTTTAAGAGCTCTATCTAACTCTCTCTTGAAAGTATCCAGAGAATTGGCCTCCACCGTCTTCCGAGGCGGAGAATTCCACAGACTCACCACTCTTTGGGTGGAAATGTTTTTCCTCATCTCCTTTCTAAATGGCCTACCCCTTATTCTTAAACTGTGGCCCCTGGTTCTGGACTCCCCCAACATCGGGAAAATGTTTCCTGCCTCTAGTGTGTCCAAGCCCTTAATAGTCTTATGTTTCCTCTAAACTTTTTGTATCCATGTACCTATCCAAATGTATTTTAAATGTTGTTATAGTACCTGCCTCAACTACCTCCTCTTGCAGCTCGTTCCATACACCCACCACCCTCTGTGTGAAATGGTTGCCCCTCTGGTTCCTATTTAATCTTTCTCTTCTCACCTTAAACCTGTCCCCTGGTTCTCGACCCCCCCTACTCTGGGTAAGAAACACTAAGTATTCACCCGATCTATTCCCCTCAGGATCACGCAGCATCTCCACAGATGCTGCCTGACCCGCTGAGTTATTCCGGCACTCTGTGAAACGTCACCTATCCATGTTCTCCACAGATGCTGCCTGACCCGCTGAGTTACTCCAGCACTCTGTGAAACGTCACCTATCCATGTTCTCCACAGATGCTGCCTGACCCGCTGAGTTACTCCAGCACTCTGTGAAACGTCACCTATCCATGTTCTCCACAGATGCTGCCTGACCCGCTGAGTTACTCCAGCACTCTGTGAAACGTCACCAATCCATGTTCTCCACAGATGCTGCCTGACCCGCTGAGTTACTCCAGCACTCTGTGAAACGTCACCTATCCATGTTCTCCACAGATGCTGCCTGACCCGCTGAGTTACTCCAGCACTCTGTGAAACGTCACCTATCCATGTTCTCCACAGATGCTGCCTGACCCACTGAGTTACTCTACTACTGTGTCTGTATTTAGTCTCAAAGGATGGACAGGCAGGGAGAGGTTAAGGAATATGGTGAGACTGATGGGCTGGTGTGTTTATTTCAATGCAAGGAGTATGGTGGATCGAGCCGATGAACTCAGTGTGGATCAGTGCTTGGATCTATGATGATGCGGCCACTGGTTGTCGTGAGAGGAACAGGGATGGCAGCTCTGTGTTCCAGTATTTCGATGTTTCAGGTGTGAAGGAGGGGGAAGTAAAAGTGGTGGTAGAGGCATCAGGGAAAACGTCAAAGGTTTCAAAGGTCTTTTATTGTCACGTGTACCAATTGGGGCAAGTGATGTTCATATTCAGGGAACATACTGGTATGATGTATGCAGAGAGATCAGTAATAAGAGATGGCTTTGCAGTACCAGTAACCAGCATGGAGATAGAGGAAGTGACATGTGGACAGATCATAACAAGATGTAAAAACAACAGAAGTTTGTCATAGTGGGCCACTTTAGCTTCCCCAATATTGACTGGGACTAAAGGCTTGTGAGGGGCAGTAATGGAAGAGAGCATTGTGAAACAGTAGGTACAGTCCAACTGGAAGAGAGAGCAGACTGGACAATGCCCCGGGAAACCGGACTGGCCAAGCGAAGAGCATTTTAACCACAGTGATCTCAACTCTACAAGTTTTAAATGGAAGCTGGGAATAGGAGCAGAATTAGGCCATTCGGCCCATCGTGTCGACTCCACCACTCGACCATGGTTAATATACTTCCCCCCTCAACCCCATTCTCGGGGTGGGAGATTGCAACCTTCACGTGGTCCGCCCTGTTTCGACGAATGCAATCAACCTGGCGTGCACAATCAAGTAAGATCAAATAGAACACGTTGTCCTACAACTTTAGGCTGTGCACGCCACACGCAAGAAGAGGATCCCCATTCTCCTCCCTTCTCCCCATAACCCTCGGCACCCGCACGAATCATGCACAAGGTACTGGAGTAATAGTGGATCAGGCAGCATCTCTGGAGAACATGGAGAGGTCGAGACTGATTGTACGGATGGGGAGGACAGAGCTTGGCAGGTGACAGGTGGACACAGGTGAGGGGGAGGGCAGCTGGTTGGACAAAAGCCAGAGACAAAAGGATTGGTGTTATAAAGTGTGAAGCTGGAGGAAGGAATGTCGGTGGAGAGGGAGGTCCAGGTGGAGCACGGGGGAGAGAAGGGGGTAGACTAGCTCCCTGAAAGTGGCTACACAACTAAACAGAATGGTAAAGATGGCGTACAGTACGCTGGCGTTCATGGGTTGGGGGCATTGAGCTTGTTGCAGCTTTACAGAACTTTGCCTAGACTGCATTTGGATTATAGTACAGAAAGGTTGTGGAGACTCAGAAGAGGTTTACCGGAATGCTGAAGATAGACACAAAAAGCTGGAGTAACTCAGCGGGACAGGCAGCATCTCTGGAGAACGTGGACAGGTACAAAGTGCTGGAGTAACTCAGCGGGACGGGCAGCATCTTTGGCTGCCTGTTCCCTGCTGAGTTGCTCCAGCGTTTCATGTCTATCTTCGGTTTAAACCAGCATCTGCAGATCCTTGCTCCACATTTTACCAGAATGCTGTCTGGATTGGAGGATATTAGCTATGAAGCATCATTGGGGATGATCAGCCTTGATCACAGTGAATGGAGGTGCTGGCTCGAAGGGCCGAATGGCCTCCTCCTGCACCTATTGTCTATAGTAAGACAAAGAAGCAGAATCAGGCCATTTGGCCCATCCAGTCTCATCAAGCTGTGATACATGTATATATAATTAAGGGAGGCATTGATGGTACTCAGAATGTTTACCACGAGGAGGAAAAGGCAAAGACTAGTAAGCATAGCTGTTGCTCAGTCCAGTTTGTCCCGTGTACAGACAAGTGGGTCACGGTTAGGAGGGGCAAGGGGCAGAGGCAGGGACTAGAGAGTACCCCGGTGGCTGTACACCTTGAAAATAAGTACTCCTGTTTGAGTACTGTTGGGGGGGACAGCCTTCCTGGGGGTAGCGACAGCGGCCGGGCCTCCGGCACAGAGACCGGCCCTATTGCTCAGAAGGGTAGGGAAAAGAAGAGGAGGGCAATAGTAATAGGGGACTCTATAGTTAGGGGGTCGGATAGGCGATTCTGTGGATGCAGTCAGGAGACCCGGATGGTAGTTTGCCTCCCTGGTGCCAGGGTCAGGGATGTGTCTGAACGCGTCCAAGATATCCTGAAATCGGAGGGAGAGGAGCCTGAGGTTGTGGTACATATAGGTACCAATGACATAGGCAGAAAAAGAGAAGAGGTCCTGAAAGGAGAATTTAGGGAGTTGGGAGGAGAGTTAAGGAGAAGGACCGCAAAGGTAACAATCTCAGGATTACTACCTGTGCCACGCGACAGTGAGAGTAGGAATGAAATGAGGTGGAGGATAAATGCGTGGCTGAGGAACTGGTGCAGCGGGCAGGGATTCAAATTTCTGGATCATTGGGACCTCTTTTGGGGAAGGTGTGACCTGTACAGAAAGGACGGGTTGCACTTGAACCCGAGGGGAACCAATATCCTGGCAGGGAGATTTGCAAAGGCTACTGGGGAGACGTTAAACTAGAACGGTTGGGGGGAGGGACTCAAATAGAGAAAGATAGTAGAAAATGTGGGAGGCAGGAGGCAGAGAAGGGAAGCACTCAGACCCAAAATGTAGGGGAGAAAGAAGAAAAAGATAATAAACAGAGAATAAGTGGTGGTGGGTTTCTTAAATGTGTATATTTTAATGCTAGGAGCATTGTAAGAAAGGTGGATGAGCTTAGAGTCTGGATTGACACCTGGAAGTATGATGTTGTGGCGATTAGTGAAACATGGTTGCAGGAGGGCTGTGATTGGAAAATAAATATTCCAGGATTTCGTTGCTTCAGGGGTGATAGAATTGGAGGGGCAAGAGGTGGGGGCGTTGCATTGCTTGTCAAGGAAGATATTACAGCAGTGCTTTGGCAGGATAGATTAGAGGGCTCGTCTAGGGAGGCTATTTGGGTGGAGCTGAGAAATGGGAAAGGTGTAGCAACACTTATAGGGGTGTATTATAGACCGCCAAATGGGGAGCGAGAATTGGAAGAGCAAATATGTAAGGAGATAGCAGATATTAGTAGTAAGCACAAGGTAGTGATTGTGGGAGATTTCAATTTTCCACACATAGACTGGGAAACACATTCTGTAAAAGGGCTGGATAGTTTGGAGTTTGTAAAATGTGTGCAGGATAGTTTTTTGCAGCAATACATAGAGGTATCTACTAGAGAAGGGGCAGTGCTGGACCTCCTGTTAGGAAATGAGACAGGGCAGGTGGGGGAGCACTTCGTGACCAGTGATCACAATACCATTAGTTTCAATATAATTATGGAGGGTCAGAACTGGACCTAGGGTTGAGATTTTTGATTGGAGAAAGGCTAACTTTGAGGAGATGCGAAAGGATTTAAAAGGAGTGAATTGGGACATGTTGTTTTATGGGAAGGATGTAGAAGAGAAATGGAGGACATTTAAAGGTGACATTTTAAGAGTACAGAATCTTTATGTCCCTGTTCGGTTGAAAGGAAGTAAAAATTGGAAAGAGCCATGGTTTTCAAGGGAAATTGGACACTTGGTTCGGAAAAAGAGAGAGATCTACAATAATTATAGGCAGCATGGAATAAATGAGGTGCTTGAGGAGTATAAAGAATGTAAAAAGAATATTAAGAAAGAAATTGGAAAAGCTAAAAGAAGATATGAGGTTGCTTTGGCAAGTAAGGTGAAAGTAAATCCAAAGGGTTTCTACAGCTATATTAATAGCAAAAGGATAACAAGGAATAAAATTGGTCCAGAGAGTCAGAGTGGACAGCTATCTGCAGAGCCAAAAGAGATGGGGGAGATATTGAACAATTTATTTTCTTCGGTATTCACCAAGGAGAAGGATATGGAATTATGTGAGGTAAGGGAAACAAGCAGAGTAGCAATGGAAATTGTGAGATTCAAAGAAGAGAAGGTGCGGATACTTTTGAAAAATATGAAAACGGATAAGTCTCCTGGTCCTGACAGGATATTCCCTAGGACATTGAGGGAAGTTAGTGTAGAAATAGCAGGGGCTATGACAGAAATATTTCAAATGTCATTAGAAACGGGAATAGTGCCAGAGGATTGGCGTACTGCGCATGTTGTTCCGTTGTTTAAAAAGGGTTCTAAGAGTAAACCTAGCAATTATAGACCTGTTAGTTTGACGTCAGTTGTGGGCAAATTAATGAAAGGATACTTAGAGATAATATATATAAGCATCTGGATAAGCAGGGTCTGATTAGGAACAGTCAACATGGATTTGTGCCTGGAAGGTCATGTTTGACTAATCTTCTAGAATTTTTCGAAGAGGTTACTAGGGAAATTGATGAGGGTAAAGCAGTGGATGTTGTCTATATGGACTTCAGTAAGACCTTTTACAAGGTTCCTCATGGAAGGTTGGTTAAGAAGATTAAATTGTTGGGTATTAATGGTGGAGTAGCAAGATGGATTCAACAGTGGCTGAATGGGAGATGCCAGAGAGTAATGGTGGATGGCTGTTTGTCAGGTTGGAGGCCAGTGACTAGTGGGGTGCCTCAGGGGTCTGTGTTGGGTCCACTGTTGTTTGTCATGTATATCAATGATCTGGATGATGGTGTGGAAAATTGGATTAGTAAGTATGCAGATGATACTAAGATAGGTGGTGTGGTGGATAATGAAGTAGATTTTCAAAGTCTACAGAGAGATTTAGGCCATTTGGAAGAGTGGGCTGAAAGATGGCAGATGGAGTTTAATGCTGATAAATGTGAGGTACTACATCTCGGCAGGACAAATCAAAATAGGACGTACATGGTAAATGGTAGAGAATTGAGGAATGCAGTTGAACAGAGGGATCTAGGAATAACTGTGCATAGTTCCCTGAAGGTGGAATCTCATGTAGATAGGGTGGTAAAGAAAGCTTTTGGTGTGCTGGCCTTTATAAATCAGAGCATTGAGTATAGAAGTTGGGATGTAATGTTAAAATTCTACAAGGCATTGGTGAGGCCAATTCTGGAGTATGGATTACAATTTTGGTCGCCTAATTATAGGAAGGATGTCAACAAAATAGAGAGAGTACAGAGGAGATTTACTAGAATGTTGCCTGGGTTTCAGCTACTAAGTTACAGAGAAAGGTTGAACAAGTTAGGTCTTTATTCTTTGGAGCGCAGAAGGTTAAGAGGGGACTTGATAGGGGTCTTTAAAATTATGAGCGGGTTAGACAGAGTTGACGTGGATAAGCTTTTTCCATTGAGAGTAGGGAAGATTCAAACAAGGGGACATGACTTGAGAATTAAGGGACAGAGGTAACATTAGGGGGAACTTCTTTACTCAAGAGAGTGGTAGCTGTGTGGAATGAGCTTCCAGTGGAAGTGGTGGAGGCTGGTTCGATTTTATCCTTTAAAAATAGATTGGATGGGTATATGGACAGGAAAGGAATGGAGGGTTATGGTCTGAGTGCAGGTAGATGGGACTAGGGGGAAGTATTTTTTTTTTTTTAATAAAAAAAAATGTTCGGCACAGACTTGAAAGGCCGAGATGGCCTGTTTCCGTGCTGTAATGGTTATATGGTTATATGGTTATATGGTTACAGTGAAAAGCTTTTGTTGCGTGCTAACCAGTCAGCAGAAAGACAATACGTGATTACAATCCAGCCATTGACAGCGTACAGACACATGATAGGGGAATAACGTTTAGTGCAAAGTCTGATAAAGGATAGTACGAGGGTCACCAATGAGGTAGATAGTAGTTCAGCACTGCTCTCTGGTTGTGGTGGGATGCTTCAGTAGCAAGAACAGCTCAGGCAACTGAATCATCCTAGCATTAATGTGGAGTGGTGCGGAGAGAGAACGGTAGTTGCCTGGGGTGGTGCAGGAGGCCGATACAATCAAAGATCTTTAGATACAATAGGTTTTAGAACAGCACATTAATATCCAGAGAATGGAGGGGTGAGATTAGTTTAACTTGGCATCGTGTGAAACTAATCTGCTTGTTTCTGGACAGTATTATTCCACCTTGAACCATATTCACACAGCGCGAGGGCCATATTTCCATCAGCCTTGTTGCAGCAACAATGGATGCCATAGTAACTGGGCGGGTAGGATATCTGTAATCTCTCACGTACATTTGTTCTAAAGTGGCCTTGAAATTGTGAAGGAAGGAACTGCAGATGAAGGTAGACACAAAACGCTGGAGTAACTCAGCGGGACAGGCAGATGCCTTGAAATTGTGAAGGAAGGAACCGCAGATGCTGGTTTACACCGAAGGTAGACACAAAATGCTGTAGTAAATCTTCAGACTGATGTCAGGGGAGTGGGCGATACATAGACAAGGAAGTGTTAGGTGTGAAAGCAGGACAAAGGGAATGGAGATCACGGAAAATGTAGAATGGATCGTTGTTAGTTGGGAGAAGGAGACAACAAAGTAATTGAAATAGTGCAGCAGGTTCGTTGAAGGGGAAAGCGCTTTGTCCTCATCCGCTTCAACAAGACACAGAGTAACGCTGGAGTAACTCAGCGGGTCAGGCAGCATCTGTGGAGAACATGGATAGGTGACGTTTGGGGTCAGGACCTTGTCAGACTGATTGCGTGGGGGGGGTGGGCAGAGATCAAAGCAGAAGGTGTGAGACAGGCGGGAATAATGATATGTAATGTGAATCCAGAGAAAGGGATGTAGGAGGAGGGGGAGGGGGAGGAGGTGCACGTCCTGGTTGGGCACAGGAGAGGAGGGGTAGTTGCAATGTCTCAGGCCATTAACTAGAAGAGTACAGCACAGGAACAGGCCCTTCGGCCCACAATGTTTGTGCCGATCCTGATGCCGTTAAACTGATATCACATGATCCATATCCTACTGTTTCTTGCACTTCCATGTGCCTGTCTAAAAGCTTCAACACTGCTATCGTATCTACCTCGACCTCCCCTGGTAGCGAGTTCCAGGCCCCCACCAGCCTGACCCGCACGTCCCCATTAAACTTCCCCCCTCTCACCTTGTAGCTGTGCCCTCTAGTCATGGACATCTCCACCCTGGGGAACAGGTTCTGACTGTCGACCCTGTCTACGCCTCTCATAATTTTATATCCTCCATCAGATCTCCCGTCAACTCTGAGTGGAGAGCAGCATATTGACTGGTTACATCGTGGCCTGGGTCAGCAACTTGAACACCCAGGAGCAAAGAAGACTGCAAACGGTGGTGGACACTTCCCCGGTCAGTCACAGGTACTGACCCCCCCATCATCGACAGTCCGTCACAGTACTGACCCCCCCACCATCGAAGGTCCATCACAGTACTGACCCCCCCACCATCGAAGGGATCTACAGTAGTCGCTGCCTCAAAAAGGCAGCCAGCATCATCCAAGACCCACACCACCCTGGTCACACTCTCATTTCACCCCTGCCATCGGGAAGAAGGTGCAGGAGCCTGAAAACTGTAACGTCCAGGTTCAGGAACAGCTTCTTCCCTACAGCCACCAGGCTATTAAACACTACAACCTCCAAATAAACTTCAAACTAACTACATAGACAGGGACTGTGTCTCTGTGTCCTGAGCTTGTTTTTCATTTATTATGTTGTATAGAGTCCTGTGTTTACATATTGTGCTGTGACACAGCTAGTGAGAATGTCATTGTTCTGTCTGGGACATATGACAATACGAGGACACGTGAGGAAAGAACTGCAGATGCTGGCCTAAATCGTAGACACAAAATGCTGGAGTAACTCAGCGGGACAGGCAGTATCAGGAGAGAAGGAATGGGTGACGTTTCGGGTCGAGACCCTTCTTCAGTCCGAAAAGTCACTCATTCCTTCTCTCCAGAGATGCTGCCTGTCCCGCTGAGTTACTCCAGCATTTTGTAACAATAGAACACTCTTGACTCGAGTTTCTAAAGGAGCGCTATCTTAATACGGCATGCAAGATATTTTTAATGATTCCATTGGGCCTTTCAAGGAGCGGTTGAAAATATTCTGGGCGTTCCAGCAAAACCCTCTGGTCAGCAAACATTGATGGTGGAACTTGGTGACTGTAGGCATTGCACTGAGACAGTAACTTCACACCACACACACTCTGCAAATGGTGGATAACAGCGGTCGGTGCTGACACAGACAGGAAAAGCCTGAGCTGATAATTACCTTCACCACAAACACGCCCGATGTACCGATATTAGGGTTTCAAAATGACACTTTACACATCAGAGGCCCAGACTTCTCACGAGTCAAATGTGTACAAGAGTTTCCACACTGATAAACTTTCCACTGCAATGCCTTCTCTCCACTTCCTCTCAATGAAAGTCGAACGGCTCAAACGCCCTTCACCACATTTTTCTTACTCTATTGTGAGCAGATTTGGGTCCCATATCTTAGTTTTGTTTAGTTTAGCTTAGAGATACTGTGCGAAAACAGGTGGAGGCCAAATGAATGGTTATTTTAAAGCGGACATTTACAAATTCTTGTGTATGAAGCAACTGCAGACGCTGGTTTAAACCAAAGATAGACACATAATGCTGGAGCAACTCAACTGGTCAGGCAGTTGAGTAGGCCATTCAGCCCTTCGAGCCAGCACCACCATTCACTGTGATCATGGCTGAACATCTCTGGGGAGAAGGAATGGGTGACGTTTCGGCTCGAGACCCTTCTTCAGACTGACGTCAGGGGGGGGGGAGGGAGATAGATAAGGAAGAGTGAAGGTGTGAAAACAGGGCAAATGGGATGGAGATCCAGGAAAATGTGGAATGGATCGTTGTTATCTGGGACAAGTCAACCTTATCCAATTCCATTTTGAAAATCACACATCTACCATACATGCAAGCATTACAATGCAAATCAAACAAACCGTTGCAGGACTCGAGGGCCTGAGCTACAGGGAGAGGCTGAGGCAGGCTAGGACCTTGTCCCTTGGAGCGCAGGAGGATGAGGGGTGATCTTATAGAGGAGGATCGGATCATGAGGAGAATAGACAGGGTGAATGCACAGAGTCTTTTACCCAGAGTAGCAGGATCATGAACCAGAGAACAAAGGTTTATGGGAGGGAGAGGGGATTTTATCACAGAGGGTGGTGGGTGTATGGAACAAGCTGCCAGAGGAGGTAGTTGAGGCCGGTATTACATTTAAAAGGCACTTGGACTGGTGCGTGGATAAGAAAGGTTTGGAGGGAGTAAGGGGCCTGTCGCACTGTACGAGGTAATTCAAGAGTTCTCCCCCTGATTCGAACTCGGAGAATGTCCGTAGCGGGTGCGTAGGAGTTCGTGGATGTCCCGTAGCGGCTCGTACGAGTAACGGTAGGTACTCGTGAAATCCGGTAAACTCGTGACGTTTTTTCAACACTGTGAAAAATGTCCACGAGTAAAAAAATACTCGTGATGAATTTAAAAAAAAACTTTTTCCTCGTACGAGCCGCTACGAGACATGCTCGAACTCCTACCGACCCGCTACGGACATTCTCCGAGTTCGAATCAGGGGAAAACTCGGGAGAACTCTTGAATTACCCCGTACAGTGGGACAGGCCCTTAAGAAAGAACTGCAGATGCTGGTAAAATCGAAGGTCGACGCAAAGTGCTGGAGTAACTCAGCGGGTCAAGCAGCATCTCTGGAGAGAAGGAATGGGTGACGTTTCGGGTCTCGACCCATTCCTTCTCTCCAGAGATGCTGCCTGAACCGCTGAGTTACTCCAGCATTTTGTGTCTAAGGTTTGGAGGGATGAGGGCAAATTAGACCAACTTAACTGGGGCATCTTGGTCGGCATGGAAGAGGTGAAGTAAAACCTTGTTTCCATGGCGTACGACTTCTTGTGTATGGCGTGCACAGCCTAAAGTTGTAGGACAACGTTCTATTTGATCTTATTTGATTGTGCACGCTAGGTTGATTGCATCCGTCGAAACAGGGCAGACCACGTGAAGGTTGCAATCTCCCACCCCTGGCGTAGGACTACAAGTCTATTTCCCTCATGTCATCCCTTGATTTCTTGCCAATGCTTTAATAAATCCATGCCCTCAGGCTGAGGAACAACACGCTATTAAAAACAACCTTTTTCTACTGCTCCCTCAATATCTGAATACTCCTATCATAGATACATAGAAAATAGGTGCAGGAGTAGGCCATTCGGCCCTTCGAGCCTGCACCGCCATTCAATATGATCATGGCTGATCATCCAACTCAGTATCCCGTACCGGCCTTCTCTCCATACCCCCTGATCCCCTTAGCCACATCTAACTCCCTCTTAAATATAGCCCATGAACTGGCCTCAACTACCCTCTGTGGCAGAGAGTTCCAGAGATCAAATGCCCTTCAGCCCATCGAGTCCACACCGCCCAGCGATCACGTCGGCAGAAGCTAGTCGACAGTGTGGGCTGAAAGCAGAAGGTCGAGGCTCCTAGGGGGGGGGGGGGGGGGGGGGTATGGGTAGGTGTGTCAGCGTGCAGTAACAATGGCACAGCTGTAGAGCACAAGTCCACACTGTATTCCATCTGCCACATCTCTGCCCACTCTCCCAACCTGTCCAAGTCCTTCTGCAGAGACCCTGCATTCACTGTACTACTACCTTTGTGAGACACAGTGGCACAGCGGTAGAGTTGCTGCCTCACAGCGCTACAGACCCAGTTTCCATCCTGACCACGGGTGCTGTCTGCACTGAGCTTGCACCTTCTCCCTGTGAGCGCGTGGGTTTTCTCCTGGTGCTCCGGTTTCCTCCCATATACCAAAGACGTGCGGGTTTGTAGGTTAATCGGCTTCTAGTAATTACTCCAAGCATGTAGGGTGTGGGGAAACATAGATCTATTGCAAACAGGCGATGGATGGTAGGTGTGGACTCGTGGGCCGAATGGCCTGCTGTATCACTAAACTAAATGCAGCCAGAGTGGTATCTAAATGCAGTCAAAAATATCAGTGGCTTCTTGGCCGTGAGATATGGAGGGGCCGGTTTATGTTAGTTGTGTGGAACACGATTCAGATTCCACACGCAATAACTATTCAGCCTCAGCCTCAGGGTAGAATGTGCGGCCTTCCAGTGATGCAATGTAGACCCTTCAGTCACAAAGGGGCACCGATTCCCGATGTTGGGGGAGTCCAGAACCAGGGGCCACAGTTTAAGAATAAAGGGCAAGCCATTTAGAATGGAGACGAGGACTTTCACACTCAGCAGGACAGAGAGTTGTGAGTCCGTGGAATTCTCTGCCACAGAAAGCGGTGGAGGCCCCCTATCTTGGAGAACGGCTGCTAACCAGCAGCCGTCCGTTAAATTCACGTTTTTACTTAGTTTTTAGTTTTTTTTCTTGTTTTTGTCCATGGGGAATTTTGACTTTTAATGTGGGGGGGTAAGGGGGAAACTATTTCTAGGTCCCTACCTGGTCGGTGAGGCAGTTTTTTCTCCGGGCTGCCCCATCGACCCGTCCTTGCGGCCTACCAGCAGGCATGGAGCGGCGTTTCCTGGCGGGGACTGCCCAGCACCTTCAGCTTCGGTGGCGGCACAGCGCTGGAGCGCTATCGCGGAGTGGAGCGGGCGATACCTTGCCTGGGTCGCCGCGCTGGATCGACGCGCTGGAGCTCCGGTGAGCTGGACCGCCGAGCTCAACACCTCCGGGCTGGGGGATTGCGGAGCGGCCAGCGGCGCCAACCCTAATATCGGGAGCTCGGAGCTCCAAATCGGCGCGGCCTTGTTGGCTTCAGGTGCCACGGACTCCGGTAGGAAACCAGCCGCTCCAGGTGGCCCAGCCGCTGCGAGGACTCTCCCGACGCCGGGGCAACAACACCCGGTGAGAACGGCCAGGAACATCGGGCCTCCCTAGAGGCAACTGTGGAGGCCTCAATAGGCCTGACTTTGTGTGAACTGGGATTGGGGACTGGACATTGTGCGTTCCCCCACAGTGGTAATCATCGTGGGGGGATGATTTTTGTGTGATAATGATCTTTTATTTTATGTCCAAGATGGCTGCCGGAAGGGAGAGTGGACGCTGGCGCGCCTTTAGCAGCCGCTGCTCTCTCTTCCATATTGTGTTTTGGATTTTTGTTTTTGGATTGAATTCTCTCTTTAATTTATGTACTCGTGTTGCCTTTACTATTTATTTCATTCTGCTTACATGTTTCTACACTATTTGTTAAACTTTGTAAGGTGTCCTTGAGACTTTTGAAAGGCGCCCATAAATAAAATGTATTATTATTATTATTATTCTCTGGAAACTTTCAAGAGATAGTTAGATAGAGCTCTTAAAGATAGCGGAGTCAGGGGGTATGGGGAGAAGGCAGGAACGGGGTACTGATTGGGGATCATCAGCCATGATCACATTGAATGGCGGTGCTGGCTCGAAGGGCCGAATGGCCTACTCCTGCACCTATTGTCTATATACACTGGGATGTACGTGGTTATATCAAAGATAGACAGGGAAAGCTGGAGAAACTCAGCGAGGCAACATCTCTGGAAAGAAGGAATGGGTGACGTTTTGAGACCCTTCTTCAGACCAGGCGTCTTGACCCGAAACGTCACCCATTCCTTCTCTCTGGAGATGCTGCCTGTCCCCAGTTACTCCAGCTTTGAGTCATAGAGTTATAGTATGGAAACAGGCCCTTCAGCCCAACTTGCTCACACCGGCCAACAATGTCCCAGCTACACTAGTCCCACTTGCCTGCGTTTGGCCCATATCCCTCCAAACCTGTCCTATCCATGTACCTGTCCAACTGTTTGTTAAACGATAGAATAGCCCCAGCCTCAACTACCTCCTCTGGCAAGGACACGGAAGGATTTTGAGAAGCAGTGGACAAAATGGCGTAGTCACGGTGAAGACTGTGTGTGTGCACACGTGGAGGGGAGGGCCAACATCGTAGCCGGAGTCTCAGCTCCCTCCAGCGAATGACTGGTGACAGTGTCGCAGTTAGTCAGCAGCTCACCGCCACTTCCTGGACACACCCCTGTGGACGTCAGCAAGCTGGAGAGGCTTTAGATAAGATTCACCAGGATGTACCCAGGACTGGTGGGCGTGAGCTACTGGGAGAGGTTGAACAGGCCGAGTCTCTATTCCATGGAGCGCAGGAGGATGAGGGGTGATCTTACAGAGGTGTATAAAATCATGAGAGGAATAGATCGGGTAGATGCACAGAGTCTCTTGCCCAGAGTAGGGGAATCGAGGACCAGAGGACATAGGTTCAAGGTGAAGGGGAAAAGATTTGGTAGGAAACACAAACCATTCCAGTAGGTGTTGACATGGAGCTGAGAACCGTACTGCACAGGAACAGGCCCTTCAGCCCACAATGTCCATGCTGGACATGATGCCAAGTTAGACACAAAATGCTGGAGTAACTCAGCAGGACAGGCACCAGGAATCTGAGGGATACTTTTTCAGACAAAGGGTGGTGGGTGTACGGAACGAGCTGCCAGAGGAGTTAGTTGAGGCTGGGACTATCCCAACGTTTAAGAAAGAGTTAGACAGGTACATGGATAGGACAGGTTTGGAGGGATGTGGGTCAAACGCGGGCAGGTGGGACTAGTGTAGATGGGACATGTTGGGCCGAAGGGCCTGTTTCCACGCTGTATCACTCCATGGCTCTGTAACCCTATGACTCTGCCCACCACTAGACCATGTTACTGCAGATGCTGGAATATTCAGCAGGTCAGGCAGTATCTGTGGCAGGGAGGAACAGTTAATTAGATTTATAGAATATACACCATTGAAAAAGGCTCCTCGGCCCAACATCCGTGCTGACCCATACGTCTTTCACAGCTATTCCCATTTCCCTGTGTTTGGCCCACATCCCTCTAAACATTCCTATCCATGTAGCTGTTGACATGTGCTTTAAACATTGTAAAGGTATCTGCCTCTTGCGGCTCTGGTGGTAGCTCATTCCTCACCCACCCACCACCCTGTGTAATAAACATGCACAAACATCAAGGTGCTGCAGTAACTCGGCAGGACAGGCAGCATGTGTGGAGAGAAGGAATGGGTGACGTTTGGGGTGGAGACCCTTCTTCAGACCAGAAACCCAAGCCCTCTGATTCTGACTAACAGCTTTATCTCTGCTTCTCAAGATCCCATGATACCCCTCCTCCTCCTTTGTTTTAGTTTAGAGATACAGCGTGGAAACAAGGCCTTCGGCCCACTGAGTCCGCGCCGACCAGCGATCCCCGCACACTAACACTACAAGGTAGGGAGGTGTGAGTTTGAGAGAAGCAAACAATATCCTAACATGGCTGACAAATCACTTCCTGGTTCTCACGTGGCTGGCAGTAGAGCTCCACCTGCTGCCAATGTCGGGTATCTGCTATCGCCCTTCCTCAAGAGAGCTAGCTCTCCCTAAAAAGAAGGGTCTCCGCCCGAAACGTCACCTATCCATGTTCTCCACAGATGTTGTCTGACCCGCTGAGTTACTCCAGCACTCTGTGAAACGTCACCTATCCATGTTCCCCACAGATGCTGTCTGATCCGCTGAGTTACTCCAGCACTTTTGCGCATCAACCAGCCTCTGCAGTTCATAAGTTATAGGAGCAGAATTAGGCCATTCGGCCCATCAAGTCTACTCTGCCATTCAATCATGGCCAATCTTCCTTCTCAACCCCATTCTCCTGCCTTCTCCCCATAATCCCTGACACCCTTACTGATCAAGAATCTATCCATCTCTGCCTTAAATATAACCATTGACTTGGCCTCCATTGCCGTCTGTGGCAATGAATTCCACAGATTCACTACACTCTGACTAAAGAAATCCCTCCTCATCTCCTTTCTAAAGGCACATTTTTCACTTGGAAATCAATTGAATTTTATCCCACTTAAAAGGAAATAATTATATTTAAGAAAGAACTGCGGATGCTGGAAAAATTGAAGGTAGACAAAATGCTGGAGAAACTCAGCGTGAGAGGCAGCATCTATGGAGCGAAGGAATAGGTGGCGTTTTGGGTTGAGACCCTTCTTGTATTTAGTTTTGGAGATACAGTGTGGAAACAGGCACTTCAGCCCACCGAGTCAGTACTGGCCGGTGATCACCATTAGACTAGTACTATGCTGCACACTAGGGACAAGTTACAGAAGCCAATTAACCTAGAAACCTGCCCGCATTTGGGATGAGGGAGGACACCAGAGAAAATGCAAGTGGTCACAGGGAGAACGTGCAAACTCCGTACTGACAGCGCCCATAGTCAGGATGCGCCAGCGTGCAGATGGTGGCCTCTACTGTACGGCTCCACTCCCAACACGGGCCCTTTGAGTTTCAACATGCCCCTCCCTACCTTTGCTAAATTTATGGACTGGGAGTTTCTTGAGCTGGTCCTTGGAGAGTCGGTTTCTCCGGATCCTCCGGCGATACTGCACACATCTGACGATCTGCAACGCCAAGAACAAAGCAGGATCTCAGGACAAACACATGCATTATTGGACAAGCGAGTTACTCCAGCTCACTCAAGCCTCCCAATCATGGCTCGCACCTTGAAAAGCTCACACACAAATACAGCGCCCTTAAAACAATTCACTGCTGAAGTATTACATATCCAAGTTGGGCTAAAGATGGATCATTCCACAGAGCCTGATGAAAAGTAACCTAGGCTACGACAGGAAGTAAATAAGTAATCCATCACCCGGCCACACTAGTTCTATGTTGTACCACTTTCAAATCCTGCACACCAGGAGCAACTTACACAAGCCAATTCATCTATCAACCTGCACGTCTTTTGGGACGTGGGAGGAAACCGGAGCACCCGGAGAAAACCCACGCTGTCACAGAGAGAATGGGCATACTCCGTACAGACAGCACCCAAGGTGGGGATCAAACCCGGGTCTCTGGCGCTGCAAGGCAGCAGCTCCACCAGCCTCACCACCGTGCCGCCCTTCTCTCAGAAAATCGGAGAGTACCAATGTTAGAATCCTTTCCTATCTGCAGACTCTGAGCTGGGACGTGGGCTGCCCAGGTACTCTGGGCTGGGACGTGAGCTGGGACTGGTACTCTGGGCTGGAACGTGGGGTGCCCGGGTACTCTGGGCTGGGACAGGTACTCCGGGCCGGGACGGGTACTCTGGGCCGGGACGGGTACTCTGGGCCGGGACGGGTACTCTGGGCCGGGACGGGTACTCTGGGCTGGGACGGGTACTCTGGGCTGGGACGGGTACTCTGGGCTGGGGCGCGAGCTGGGGACGGGTACTCTGGGCTGGGACGGATACTGTGGGCTGGGACGGGTACTCTGAGCTGGGACGGGTACTCTGGTCACCGTCCCAGCCCAGAGTCTGGGCTGGGACGACGTGGCTGCCCGGGGACTCTGGGCTGCGACGGGTACTCTGGGATGGGACGTGGGCTGGGACGGGTACTCTGGGCTGGGACGGGTACTCTGAGCTGGGACGGGTACTCTGGGCTGGGACGGGTACTCTGGGCTGGGACGGGTACTCTGGGCTGGGACGGGGACTCCGAGCTGGGACGGGGACTCCGAGCTGGGTCGGGGACTCCGAGCTGGGACGGGTACTCTGGGCTGGGACGTGGGGTGCCCGGGTGCTCCGGGCTGGGACGGGTGCTCCGGGCCGGGACG
Source organism: Malacoraja senta (assembly GCA_038087875.1). Lineage (NCBI taxonomy): Eukaryota > Metazoa > Chordata > Chondrichthyes > Rajiformes > Rajidae > Malacoraja > Malacoraja senta. The sequence continues at coordinate 182,009 of JAXLNO010002056.1, read as the reverse complement.
GGTGCTCCGGGCCGGGACGGGTGCTCCGGGCCGGGACGGGTGCTCCGGGCCGGGACGGGTGCTCCGGGCCGGGACGGGTGCTCCGGGCCGGGACGGGTGCTCCGGGCCGGGACGGGTGCTCCGGGCCGGGACGGGTGCTCCGGGCCGGGACGGGTGCTCCGGGCCGGGACGGGTGCTCCGGGCCGGGACGGGTGCTCCGGGCCGGGACGGGTGCTCCGGGCCGGGACGGGTGCTCCGGGCCGGGACGGGTGCTCCGGGCCGGGACGGGTGCTCCGGGCCGGGACGGGTGCTCCGGGCCGGGACGGGTGCTCCGGGCCGGGACGGGTGCTCCGGGCCGGGACGGGTACTCCGGGCCGGGACGGGTACTCCGGGCCGGGACGGGTACTCCGGGCCGGGACGGGTACTCTGGGCCGGGACGGGTACTCTGGGCCGGGACGGGTACTCTGGGCTGGGACCTGGGCTGGGACGGGTACTCTGGGCTGGGACGTGGGCTGGGACGGGTACTCTGGGCCGGGGACCCGAGCTGGGACGGGTACTCTGGGCCGGGACGGGTACTCTGGGCCGGGACCGGTACTCTGGGCCGGGACGGGTACTCTGGGCCGGGACGGGTACTCTGGGCCGGGACGGGTACTCTGGGCCGGGACGGGTACTCTGGGCCGGGACGGGTACTCTGGGCCGGGACGGGTACTCTGGGCCGGGACGGGTACTCTGGGCCGGGACGGGTACTCTGGGCCGGGACGGGTACTCTGGGCCGGGAACGGGTACTCTGGGCCGGGACGGGTACTCTGGGCCGGGACGGGTACTCTGGGCCGGGACGGGTACTCTGGGCTGGGACGGGTACTCAGGGCTGGGACGGGTACTCAGGGACGGGACGGGTACTCTGGGACGGGACGGGTACTCCGGGACGGGACGGGTACTCCGGGGCCGGGACGGGTACTCCGGGCCGGGACGGGTACTCCGGGCCGGGACGGGTACTCCGGGCCGGGACGGGTACTCTGGGCCGGGACGGGTACTCTGGGCCGGGACGGGTACTCTGGGCCGGGACGGGTACTCTGGGCCGGGATGGGTACTCTGGGCTGGGACGGGTACTCTGGGCTGGGACGGGTACTCTGGGCTGGGACGGGTACTCTGGGCTGGGACGGGTACTCTGGGCTGGGACGGGTACTCTGGGCTGGGACGGGTACTCTGGGCTGGGACGGGTACTCTGGGCTGGGACGGGTACTCCGGGCTTGGACGTGGGCTGGGACGGGTACTCTGGGCTGGGACGGGTACTCTGGGACGGGACGGGTACTCTGGGACGGGACGGGTACTCTGGGACGGGACGGGTACTCTGGGACGGGACGGGTACTCTGGGCTGGGACGGGTACTCTGGGCTGGGACGGGTACTCTGGGCTGGGACGGGTACTCTGGGCTGGGACGGGGTACTCTGGGCTGGGGACGGGTACTCTGGGCTGGGACGGGTACTCTGGGCTGGGACGGGTACTCCGGGCTTGGGACGTGGGCTGGGACGGGTACTCTGGGCTGGGACGGGTACTCTGAGCTGGGATGGGTACTCTGGGCTGGGATGGGTACTCTGAGCTGGGACGGGTACTCTGAGCTGGGACGGGTACTCTGAGCTGGGATGGGTACTCTGGGCTGCCCGTGTACTCACCATAACAATGATCATGACAACAATCACAATCCCAACCACGCCAGTAAACGGAATGAGGTAATATCCCAGTGGGAAGCTGAAGTCCGGGATCAGGAAAATGTAGGCACTGTGGACAGACACAAGTTGGCATGTTCACAATGGTGACTAACTGACATAGACTTTAGAGACACAGCATGGAAACAGGCCCTTCTGCCCACTGAGTCTGTGCCGACCAGCGATCATCCCGTACACTAGCACTATCCTACACACTAGGGGCAATTTACAATTTTACACAAGCCAAATTAACCTACAAACCCGCACGTCTTTGGAGTGTGGGAGAAAACCGGAGCGCCCGGAGAAAGCCCACGCGGTCACGGGGAGAACGAGCAAACTGCGTACAGACAGCACCTGTAGTCAGGATGGAACCCGGGTCTCTGGCGCTACGAGGCAGCAGCTCTACCTGCTGCACCACTGTGCCTCACTCTGACATTGAAGAAAACACGCGATCAAGGTAGAAGCAGATAGAACCACCATGAAAAATTCACACATCGGATGATTCATCGGGTCACGGGAGAAAAGGTGCAGATATTAAAAGGTGGACCTCCTTACAGCAATTCCGGGGGAAATGCCTCCAGTGTCTTAAAAGATCGGCTGCAGAAGGTGCCCCCAGGACACAAAGATGACCAGATGAGGAGAGGAGAGGAGAGGAGAGAGGTGAGAGAGGGCTGTGGGTTTGCAGGGAACTGCTCCAGTACATCGGGCCTGCGGACCAAGCGGACTTTGGATTTTGAAATGGCAGCACCCGCATGCTTAGAGATACAGCGCGGAAACAGGCCCTTCGGCCCACCAATTCCGCGCCGACCAGCGATCCCTGCACATTAACACCACCAAACACACAATTTACACGTACACCGAGCCAATTAACCTACAAACCTGCACGTCTTTGGAGTGTGGGAGGAAACCGAAGATCTCGGAGGAAACCCACGCAGGTCACGGGGAGAACGTGCAAACTCCGTTTATGTGTAATATAGGCAAAAGGAATCTCACTGCGCAGTTGCATAGGTGACAAGTAAAGCTCCAGTGAATTGAACGAGTGATCTAACAGATAGGTTCTCACAGTCTGGTGATAGAGACCGACTCGGGAAAGGGAGAGGCCACAAAGCAGGCAGTTACACGCTCGCATCTTATATTGAAGAACACACTCTCTTGATACTTACCCCTTATCATAAGTGAACAAAGACTTCATTAACTGGGAGGCATGGGTCCCTATAAACACCGACGGGATTGTGATCTGACGTCTGATTTCGTCTGCAAAAATTAAAATCAAAATCAGCAACGGATCTTTAAAAGTTTAGTTTAGAGAAACAGCGCGTGAACAGGCCCTTCGGCCCACCTAGTCCGCGCCGACCAGCGAACCCCGCACATTAACGCTATCCAACACACACTAGGCACTTACACCAAGCCAATTAAACCTACAAACCTGTACGTCTTTGAAGTGTGGGAGGAAACCGAAGATCTCAGAGAAAACCTACGCTGGTCACGGGGAGAACGTGCCAACTCCGTACAGTCAGTACCCGTAGTCACGACAAACCCAGGTCTTGGGTGCTGTGAGGCAGCAGCTCTACCCGCTGCGCCACCGTGCTGCCCAATTCTCAAGGTTCCCTCCACTAAAATTAGTGCTGGAGTAACTCAGAGGGTCAGACAGCTTCTCCGGAGAACATGGAGAGGTAACGTTTTTAGTTGAGACCCTTCTTCAGTTGAACATGGTCTCGACCTGAAACATCACCTGTCCATGTTCTCCACTGATGCTGCCTGACCTCTGCTTGTTCTGCTTTCAGGCCTCAGTAACTGAAATGGTTGCAAACGGCAAGAGCTTACAGGTGCAAGGCAGCACCCAGCTCCTGACACAGACAAACAGAAACGTCACATTGAATGAATGAATACTTTATTGCCATTATAACATGTAAACATGTACAAACAAAATTAGAAATGCCAACCAGTCAGTGCACACATTTTCTTAGAGCAAAAGTCTAAGATAAACAACTAAAATAAATAACATGAAAAAAAAAACACATTCTTCTGTCGATTTCCCAGTCCCTTTGGTGTGTAGCGCACTGTACTCATTTGGTGGCTACATTAAGTGTATTTATTGCTGCGGGATAAAAACTGTTTTTGAGTCTGTTTGTCCTTGTCATTGATCTGTACCGTCTGCCTGACGGCAGCAGTACATTGCCTCCATACTAATCCTATCCATGCACCTGTCTGAGGGGCGTTTAAATCTGTAATTGTACCTACATCTAACCCTCATTCACTAGCCCCTGTGAGGAGAGATTGCCCCTCCGCCCACCCAACAGCCGGGCCGTAGCTTTGGATTCTTCCACCGTGTGGGGGAACGACAACCTGTCGATGCCTCTCATCATTCTATAAAACTATCAGTTCAGGGCGACACGGTAGAGTTGATGCCTTACAGGCCCACGAGTCCACGCTGACCATCAATCACCCACGCAGACACTAGTTTTGTGTCATCCACTCCCTACACACCAGGGCAGTTTACAGAGGGCCAATTACCCTGCAAACCCTCACGTCTTTGGGATGTGGGAGGAAGCCAGAGCACCCGGAGGAAACCCACGCGGTCACAGGGGGAAGGTGGAGACTCTGCACTGACAACACCGGGATTGAACCCGGGTCTCTGGCGCTGCGAGTCAGCGGCTCTACCCGCTGCCGTTCACAGAAGTGACCCTAGGGCCGGCGGCATGCGTCACGGACGGCGCGGAACTGAAACCTACCGTTACTCCAGCGCATGCTGAGCAGTTGGTCCGAGTCGACGTTGTGCACGATTGCAGCCTTGTAGCCTGCCAGCTGCGCCTCCAGAACCTGCAACAAACATCCAACGCCATCGCTCAGACTTTACACATTAGAGATACAGCGCGGAAATAGGCCCTTCAGCCCACACTGACCAGCGATCACCTCTCTCCCTCTCTCTCCCTCTCTCTCCCTCTCTCTCCCCTTCTCCCCCCCTCCCCCGGAGGAGAGAGCTGAGGCAGGTTTCCATGCTGTGTGACTGACTCTAATAAAGGACAAACTCAGGCAATAGTCTCAATTTAGCTTCATGCGTTACATGGAATTCTTTGCCACGGACGGCTGTGGAGGCCAAGTCAGTGGATATTTTTAAGGCAGAGATAGATAAGATTCTTGATTAGTACGGGTGCCAGAAGTTATGAGGAGAAGGCAGGAGAATGGGGTTGGGAGGGAGAGATAGATCAGCAATGATTAGACAATAGAAAATAGGTGCAGGAGTAGGCCATTCAGCCCCTCAAGCCAGCACTGCCATTCAATATGATCATGGCTGATCATCCCCAATCAGTACCCCGTTTCTGCCTTCTCCCCTTATCCCCTGACCACTATCTTTAAGAGCCCTATCTAGCTCTCTCTTGAAAGTATCCAGAGAACCGGCCTCCACCGCCCTCTGAGGCAGAGAATTCCACAGACTCACAACTCTCTGTGTGAAAAAATGTTTCCTCATCTCTGTTCTAAATGTCTTACCCCTTATTCTTAAATTGTGTGTGTGTGGACCCTGGTTCTGGACTCCCCCAACATCGGGAACATGTTTCCTGCCTCTAGCGTGTCCAAACCCTTAATAATCTTATATGTTTCAATACGATTCCATGATTGAATGGCAGAGTAGACTTGAAGGGCCGAATGGCCTAATTCTCATCCTATCACTTATGACCTACCTTGACATCAAAGTTGCATCCGTATCGGCGAATCACAACGATAAAATCCATCAGGCTGGTGTTTGAGGGAGGCGGAGCGATGGGCACACAGGCATTTTCTGGCTTTGCAAACACCAAGTAACCCTAGAGGGGTTCAAATAAATCAACATTAACTTCCAATATAACCTATTCGCAAGTTCACAGGTTATAGGATTAGGCCATTCGGCCCAACGAGTCTACTCCGCTGTTCAATAATCATGGCTGATCTCTGCCTCCTAATCCCATCTCCCTGCCTTCTCCCCATAACCCTTGACACCCGTTCTAATTAAGAATTTGTCCATCTCTGCCTTAAAAAAAATAGCCACTGACTTGGCCTCCACAGCCCTCTGTGGCAATGAGTTCCACAGATTCACCACCCTCTGACTAAAGAAGTTCCTCCTCACCTCCTTTCTAAAAGAGCGCCCTTTAATTCTGAGACTGTGACCTCTGGTCCTAGACTCTCCCACTAGTGGAAACATCCTCTCCATACCCACTCTATCTGTGCCATTCATTATTCTGTACGTTTCAGTGAAGTCCCCCCCTCATCCTTCTGAACCGTGTGAACTTTGTAGTCGGCAGGGCAGTACTCTGCATATCGCCAACTTGGACAATTTTACATTTCATCCCTCTAAACTCCAGCGAGTACAGGCCCAGTGATGTCAACACTCTTCATTTTAATTTAGTTTAGGGATACAGCATGGAAACAGGCCCTTCGGCCCACTGAGTCCACGCCGACCAGCGATCCCTGCAAATTAACACTATACTACACACACTGGTGACAATTTTACTTTTATAACAAGCCAATTAACCTACAAACTACGATGTTGGGCATGCCATCAGATAGTGGAAGGCACTCTCCAAATGCACGCCTGTCTTCTGCTTTCCCGTCTTCAGGTAAAATAAGAAACCTACCCGTAATCCATCCCTTTGTAATTGGTAGCCAAACATTGATGGCAGGTCATCGAAGGTCATGGTGGTGTTGGGTGTGCTGTTGGTGTACTGTGGGAACAAATACATCCATTATTCCCCACCTTTAACATGTTGCCACCGTCGCCCGCTGCTGTTAGTGCCGAGTGATGCAACTCACCATGGGGAGCGAACATCACAACACAGCTGTCCCACTGTGGTGATCCACACTCACACAAAGAGGCTACGGACACTCAGAAGTGACAGGAGCAGAATGAGGCCATCTCTGGAGAACATGGACAGGTGACATATAGAGATACAGCGTGGAAATGGTCCTTCCCACCCACCCACCAAGACCACGCTGACCATCGATCACCCATTCACATTCTCATCCACCCACTAGGGGGGCAATCTACAAAGGCCAATCAATAGACAATAGACAATAGTGCAGGAGTAGGCCATTCGCCATTCACTGTGATCATGGCTGATCATCCACAATCAATACCCCGTTCCTGCCTTCTCCCCATATCCCTTGACTCCGCTATCTAACTCTCTCGTGAAAGCACCCAGAGAATCGGTCTCCACTGCCTTCTCAGGCAGAGAATTCCACAGATTCACAATCCACAGATTCTGGGTGAAAAAGTATTTCCTCATCACCGTCCTAAATGGCCTACCCCTTATTCTTAAACTGTGGCCCCTGGTTCCGGACTCCCCCAACATCGGGAACAGTTTTCCTGTCTTCAAAGAGATGAAGGGGCTGCACTCTGATGCACCACAGTACCACAGCGTTTCCTGCCTCTAGCATGTCCAATCCCTGAATAATCCCATATGTTTCAATAAGATACCCTCTCATCCTTCTAAATTCCAGTGTATACAAGCCCAGCCGCTCCATTCTAGCAACAGACTTGAGTTTGAAGTGATTGGATGTATAGATGTGTAGGGTTGGACAGGAATGATGTATCTGATCTGTTTGGCCAGCATACAAAACAAAGCCTTTCACTGTACCTCAATACAAGTGACAATAAGAAACCAAAACCTAAACATCCCCCGTCGATGCAAGAATGTTTTCAAGTTGTAGAGTTCCTCTCCTGCCTGTCTTGATAATCAATAAGATTTCTGCAGCACACAGACCTTTGAAAATTTAGATTCTGTTATGTTCATAAGACATAGGAACAGAAATAGGCCATTCGGCCCTTCGTCTACTCCGCCATTCAATCATGGCTGATCTATCTCTCCCTCTCAACCCCATTCTCCTGCCTTCGCCCCATAACCCCTGACGGTAGCTGAGGTGGCCGACCATTTGGTAGGGCGGCACGGAGGCGCAGCGGTAGAGCTGCTGCCTCACAGCGCCAGTGGCCCGAGTCCCGTGTTCGATCCCGACTATGGGCGCTGTCTGTACGGAGTTTGTACCTTCTCCCCGTGACCTGCGTGGGTTTTCTCCGGGTGCTCCGGTTTCCTCCCACACTCCAAAGACGTGCAGGTTTGTAGGTTAATTGGCTTGGTATAAATGTAAATTGTTCCTAGTGTGTGTGGGATAGTGCTGGTGTGCGGGGATTGCTGGTCGGTGCAGACTCGTGGGCCGAGGGGCGTGTTTCCACGCTGTATCTCTAAAGTAAATGAAACTAAACATTGAGGCCGGCAAGGGATCCGGCAGAGGAACACAATCCCCTTCTGGCACGGACAACTCCAGCAACTGCGGCATGACAGAAAGAGAAAAGTCAGATATAAAGTACAAATTTGAGAGCTAATTTAAGAAAGTACAAATGCTGGAGTAACTCAGCGAGTCTGGCAGCATTTAAGCAACCTACAAAACCTGCCCGTCTGAAATGTGGGAGGAAACCGGAGCACCCGGAGGAAACCCACGCTGTCACAGGGAGAAAGTGCACACTCCACATAGACAGCACCCAGTGGCAGGTTGATGTCCAGCGTTGTGAGGCAGCAGCTCTACACTGGCCTACAGAGGCTAGAGAATGTAAGCAACTAGCTCCTACTGTACTAAAAGCTCAGTGAATTCAACATTAATCAGAGGGGTAGATGGGTGTTGCCAGACTTACTGCATACACATAGCCCTCTAGAGCTGGAACATCCATGATGAGGATTGGCAGGATGAAGATGGCACAGTAGGGCATGGAATAGTACACGCCTGCAGGCATCTTGAGGCAGAGGATCCTGCACAGCAATCCTGCAACACAAACGGCTGAGTGGTCAGTGCATGCCCGAAGACCCTTCCCACCTCCACCGATATCGATAAACGATTGGTGAGTAAGTTTGCTGACGACACCTAAATCAGAGAAGTTGCAGGCAGTGAGGAAATCTGTCAGAAAACATAGCAGGATCTAGTTCAGTTGAAGAAATGGGCAGAGAAATGGCAGATGGAGTTTAATCCACCTGCCTGGACCGCGGGCCCCTGGATTGTGGGCCCCTTGAGTGTGGGCCCTGGGCTGCTGGCCACCATTGGTCTGCACTCTGTCCTATCTTTACTTTAGAGATACAGCACGGAAACAGGCCCTTCGGCCCACCGAGTCCGTGCTGACCTGCGATCACCCCGTACACTTGCACCATCCTACACACTAGGGACAATTTACAATTTTACCAAAGCCAATTAACCTACAAACCTGCACGTCTTTGGAGCGTGGGAGGAATGAAAACCCTCATGGCCACAGTGAGAACGTGCCAACTCCATACAGACAGCACTCGTAGTGAGGATTGAACCTGGGTCTCTGGCTCTGTGAGGCAGCAACTCTACCATTGCACCACTGAACCTCCCCGATCTAAAGGCATGCACGTCCTCTTATTGGGAAGGCTGTGCCCTCTCCCATGACTGGAAGCGACCTCCCCACAGCCGTGTGGGACCTCACTGCTATCGCATCGCACCGTTGACCACTTACTTACCTTAGGGCGCAGTCGCTGGAGTACACAGATGGTCAGAGTTGTCCTTCACACCAGAGATCAGGCTCATGACCAGAACTGATGGAGAAAAGGGTCATGGGATCAGTGAACACTATTTTAAAATGTGTAAACATCAATTTAAATAAGACGAGCAAGTCTGCCAAGTCTCTCGACACCCTTTAACCACCACCTGCAAAATCCCAGCGTCACTTCACAAACAACACTGCTCATTGCTTTCCTCTCCCTTGGGTGGTGAATCTGTGGGATTCTTTGCCCCAAGTCAAGACAGATTCTTGATTCGTACGGGTGTCAGGGGTTAGGGGGAGAAGGCAGGAGAATGGGGTTAGGGGGGAGAGATAGATCAGGCATGATTGAATGGCGGTGTAGACTTGATGGACCAAATGGCCTCATTCTGCTGCTATTACTAATGAACATCAACTTGAGCTGAAGCACAGTATCAGAAAGTCCTTCCAAACTCTGCCTGTTGTCTTCCCCAAAGATGGACCACTGGACATGGCAATTCAGCATCCACAACAACTTGCTAGCCCACTGCCATCCAGTTTTTCCTGTTTCAAGTGTACATGCCTTTTGAGATTTCACATTGAAATGTCATATCAGTTCTCGCATCATAGCTTGTTGAATAATATTCATTTACGCTTCATCAACCACCTTTCGTTTGACCTGATTTTCCCACTAGTGTTGAGGCCTTTTACAATTGGATTGAGGTTGGAGATTGCAACCTTCATTGGCCGCCCTGTTTCGACTAATGCAATCAACCCCACGTGCACAAACAAAAGATCAAACAGAACAGTTGATCTACAACTTTAGGCTGTGCATGCCATACGCAAGAAGAAGACAAATTAATTAAGCCTTATCTGTTCCAAAAAAAACATAACTCGAGTTAATACAAACATTCCTCAGCTCCAATTTCCAATCCTAGTGATAATGAAATAAATCTGCACACAGTGTAATCATTTTTTTTCCAGTGACTGATGTGTTGAACAAAGCTGTGTGGGTATAATGTTTGCATTATCTTCTTGCGACTGCCTACGTCATGGCCCTGTGCTTCTACCATGGTGCATGTGACACTCCAAAAGTCCCATTGTTCCTCATTTACTGCTTCAAGATCCTCACTTATTTTTACAAAGTTCTTTGGTAACCTGGTTTTCTTAATGTGCCTTCTGCTATGAAGACAAACAAAATGTTAGTTGGGCATTGCCATTTCATATTCACCATTAATAATTCATTTCTAACCTAGGCCCTGCTTTAAGACTCTTGCTTCACATTCTTGCCACACTGACGTGACATTACATAGATACATAAATACATAGAAAATAGGTGCAGGAGTAGGCCATTCGGCCCTTCGAACCTGCACCGCCATTCAATATGATCATGGCTGATCATCCAACTCAGTATCCCGTACCTGCCTTCTCTCCATACCCCCTGATCCCCTTAGCCACAAGGGCCACATCTAACTTCCTCTTAAATATAGCCAATGAACTGGCCTCAACTACCCTCTGTGGCAGAGAGTTCCAGAGATTCACCACTCTCTGTGTGAAAAGGTTTTTCCTCATCTCGGTCTTAAAGGATTTCCCCCTTATCCTTAAGCTGTGACCCCTTGTCCTGGACTTCCCCAACATCGGGAACAATCTTCCTGCATCTAGCCTGTCCAACCCCATAAGAATTTTGTACGTTTCTATAAGATCCCCTCTCAATCTCCTAAATTCTAGCGAGTATAAGCCAAGTCTATCCAGTCTTTCTTCATATGAAAGTCCTGACATCCCAGGAATCAGTCTGGTGAACCTTCTCTGCACTCCCTCTATGGCTATAATGTCCATCCTCAGATTTGGAGACCAAAACTGTATGCAATACTCCAGGTGTGGTCTCACCAAGACCCTGTACAACTGCAGTAGAACCTCCCTGCTCCTATACTCAAATCCTCTTGCTATGAAGGCCAACATACCATTCGCTTTCTTCACTGCCTGCTGCACCTGCATGCCTACTTTCAATGACTGGTGTACCATGACACCCAGGTCTCGCTGCATCTCCCCATTTCCTAATCGGCCACCATTTAGATAATAGTATGCCTTCCCGTTTTTGCCACCAAAGTGGATAACCTCACATTTATCCACATTATACTGCATCTGCCAAACATTTGCCCACTCACCCAGCCTATCCAAGTCACCTTGCAGTCTCCTAGCATCCTCCTCACAGCTAACACTGCCCCCCAGCTTAGTGTCATCCACAAACTTGGAGATGTTGCTTTCAATTCCCTCGTCCAGATCATTAATATAAATTGTAAATAGCTGAGGTCCCAGCACTGAGCCTTGCGGTACCCCACTAGTCACTGCCTGCCATTGTGAAAAGGACCCGTTTACTCCTTCTCTTTGCTTCCTGTTTGCCAGCCAGTTCTCTATCCACATCAACACTGAACCCCCAATACCGTGTGATTTAAGTTTGTATCCTAATCTCTTATGTGGTACCTTGTCGAAAGCTTTCTGAAAGTCCAGATACAACACATCCACTGGTTCTCCCCTATCCACTCTACTAGTTACATCCTCGAAAAATGCTATAAGATTCGCCAGACACGATTTACCTTTCGTAAATCCATGCTGGCTTTGTCCAATGATTTCACCACTTTCCAAATGTGCTGCTATCCCATCTTTAATAACTGACTCTAGCAGTTTCCCCACTACCGATGTTAGACTAACTGGTCTGTAATTCCCCGTTTTCTCTCTCCCTCCCTTCTTAAAAAGTGGGGTTACGTTTGCTACCCTCCAATCCTCAGGAACTACTCCAGAATCTAAAGAGTTTTGAAAAATTATCACTAATGCATCCACTATTTCTGGAGCTACTTCCTTAAGTACTCTGGGATGCAGCCTATCTGGCCCTGGTGATTTATTGGCCTTTAATCCATTCAATTTACCCAACACCACTTCCCGACTAACCTGGATTTCACTCAGTTTCTCCATCTCCTTTGACCCGCGACCCCCTGCTATTTCCGGCAGATTATTTATGTCTTCCTTAGTGAAGACGGAACCAAAGTAGTTATTCAATTGGTCCGCCATATCCTTGTTCCCCATGATCAATTCACCTGTTTCTGACTGCAAGGGACCTACATTTGTTTTAACTAATCTCTTTCTCTTCACATATCTATAAAAACTTTTGCAGTCCGTTTTTATGTTCCCTGCCAGTTTCCTTTCATAATCTATTTTCCCTTTTCTAATTAAGCCCTTTGTCCTCCTCTGCTGGTCTCTGAATTTCTCCCAGTCCTCTGCTAACTCTGGTATTACGCTGCTAACTCTGGTATTTTTCTCTTTGCACTTCCTGTTGTACTTGGGTAGAATGTGATTTTGTTTTGTTTTAGAGATACAGCGTGGAAACAGGCCCTTCGACCACTGGGTCCACGCCGACCAGCAACCCCCGCATATTAACACTATCCTACACACACTCTAGGGACAATTTTTACGTTTACCAAACCAATTTACCTACACACCAGTACTTCTTTGGAGCGTGGGAGGAAGCCGAAGATCTCGGAGAAAACCCACGCAGGTCACGGGGTGAACGTATAAACTCTGTACAGACAGCACCCGCAGTCGGGATGGAACCCGGGACTCCGGTGCTGCAAGCGCTGTAAGGCAGCAACTCTACCGCTGCGCCACCGTGACCGGCAATCTTCTACATCTAGTCATCTAGACAGGAGGTAGAAGATTCATCCCATAGAAGAGGGAAAGAAGATTGGGCTGGATCTCTGGAGAGAGATTACTGAATGAGAAGAATTAGTTCCAGAGAAGTGGAACTGAAGACTGGTTGTGAGGAAGAGGAACTGAAGAAATTAGATACCAGCCAGAGATTGGCTTAGAGATTTAGAGTCTACATGGACAGTCACAACACGGAAATAACGCAGTGGGCTTAAAGAATTGTCTACGCAAGTGCGACTTTACGCTAGTCGTCATATTACGTAAATCGGGAAGTGCCGAGAGTCTCCAACTAATATAAAGTTACTGAAAATGTTTAGGCAAGTGATGCAAAAATTAAATTGGATGTGTAGATGAAACTTCAGATTTTAACTGAATAGCAATGAATCAATAGATTGGGATCAAACTCTTGAAACATAAACACCAGAAACAGAGTTTTTTTCTCGAGGTGAAGTACAGATGGAATCTACACTATTAAAGGGTGTGGAGATGATGCACTCTTTATATTAATGCTCTACACATTAACCATTTTAAGACATTTCTTATTTCTCGGTTGGATTTATTGGCAACGATCTAATTATGTCCCTAATCTGCCTGTGACACCGCTGCCAGCAAACTATATACCCTCACTCTTAGATCCCATTCTGTGCTCTGTGAGACAATATTTCAGTTATTCCCACCAAGTCCTGATCTCCAAGGTAGACAAAAATGCTGGAGAAACCCAGCGGGTGAGGCGGCATCTACGGAGCGAAGGAATAGGTGACCCTTCTTCAGATCTCCTGATCTGATTTCCACTTCTATCCACTGTGGAGTTTACACAATTCAGGCACGGAGCTTGCAAATATCTTTATGTTCCTGTGCCAATGTAGTTTCTCACACACTGAGTGAGGTGTTACGGAAGCTGCATTCCATCCATGATTCTTAGATCAGTAAAATCTACAGATTTTACTGCCATGATCTGGGGAACATCTAATTCACTCTTTTGAATGAATGATAGACACATAGATACACAGACAATCGGTTCAGGAGTAGGCCATTCAGCCCTTCGAGTCCTATCAGTACCCCGTTCCTGCCTTCTCCCCACATCCCTTGATTCCGTTAGCCCCGAGTTAAATCTAACTCTTTTGAATGCATCCAGTGAATCGGCCTCCACTTCCTCCTGAGGCAGGGAATTCCACAACTTCACAACTCTCTGTGTGAAAATGTTTTTCCTCATCTCAGTTCTAAATGGCCTCCCCCTTATTCTATGATAATTAGTTGTCACAGAGCTAGTTACAGTGAGATGCTTTGTTTCACAAGTGTCGCCATGCGTTGGTGCCAACAAAGACCCAAAAGTAGCGAACAGTCCTATCTACTGCAGCCGCCGCATGAGCTAGCAATCCTCTCCCTCCCCCCCTCCCTCTCCCTCCCCCCCCTCTCAAAGCACACCAGCTACGTAAAGTAGTCATGCAATGCATACCTGCAATTTTTACGTAAAGTTGCAATAGTGCTCACACAGACATGCATGTCAATCTTCTCACCACATGGGTCTGATCAACGGCAGCCGGGGGTGGGGGATGTCTAATGGAGCAACCAAAGCTATTGGTTTACATGAAATGATCCAGATCACCATACTTGTTGTAAGCAACACCAGCGAGCTGGCCGCAAGCTGCTGACCCCATTATGTTTTCACAATGAGCCTGTCGACAGGCTTTCTTTACCAGGTGTAGCAAGTAGTCAAAGGCAAAGCAAAGCCAAGGTGAGCACATGTTACAAATGCATTATAAGAGACAAGTTACAGAGGTATGTGGGTTCTTTGTCGTTACTTGCAGTTGAGAGAGCAAAATGAATAGTGTCCTCACACACTGTGGAAGAATAAAAACTCAAGATTCAAAGAAAAACTAATTACTAATCAATGATTTGGTGGCACGGTAGCGTTAGGTAGAGTTGTTGCCTTACAGCGCCAGACACCCGGGTTGCTTCCCGACAACCGGTGCTGTCTGTATGGAGTTTGTACGTTTCCCCCGTGACCTGCGTGGGTTTTCTCTGGGAACTCCGGTTTCCTCCCACACTCCAAAGAGGAACAGGGAGGAACCAGAGACCTGGGAGAGGGGTGGGGTGGTATTTAGACTCAAAGTGCTGAATGAGGTTAACACAAACATGGGCAACAAAGTTGCGCAGCAGGTCGAGCTGCTGTCTCACAGCGGCAGAAATTCGGGTTCAATCCTGACCTCGGGTGCTGTCTGTGTGGAGTTTGCACGTTCTCCCTGTGACCTCCCACATCCCAAAGACGGTCAGGTTTGTAGGTTGGTTGTCCCTCTGTAAATTGCCTCGGATGTGTAGGGGGGAGGGGGAGGGGGAGCTGAGAAAGTGGGATAACGTAGAACTCGTGTGGTTTAGTGACCAGGCCAGGACACAAGGGAAAGCTTAGGCACGATGGATTGATATTCTGTGGAGCATAGATGGCTGAGCGGGTGATAATTATGGAGGAGTATAAAATCATGAGGGGAAACAGACAGTGTTTTTCACAGGGTAAGGAAATGAAGAACTAGAGGGCATAGGCTTAACATGAGAAGGCAACCATTTCTCACAGAGGGTGGTGGGTGTATGGAACGAGCTGCCACAGGAAGTAGATGAGGCCGTGATATGGACCGCGAGCAGGCAGATGAGATCAGTTTAACTTGACATCGTGTTCGGCACGGACATTGTGGGCCGAAGGGCCTGTTGTTGCACCGTACTGTTCCATGGATATGAATGGCCCATGTCCTCTAACATTTTCTAGTGCTACGCTAGCATGTGTGACTCTATGAGGACTTGCTCAGGAGCTTAGTTCCATCATTCCTATCCTCTCCTCTCCTCTCCATGGAGAGCTCTGGTTAAAGATGTCACAGCTTTGGGCAGACCTGTTATGTTTGCTTCACTGAAGCAAAGACAAAACACACTGCCAAAAGCAAGTTTGCCTCTTCAGACTTTCAGATGCAAGGTTAAGCAAACACATGACACTCTGTTTAATGGTGGACTCCTGGCTTTGCATCATTCAGTACGGCAGTCAAATGACTAAACACTTTCCTTCTCTGAATCCTTCCTACTTATTCTCATGTTTTAACAGAGTCACGCGCTTTTAAAACCAAACGCCAGTGAATGCACAATGCAAAATCTCAATGCTACAGGGGATTAAAGAGACGTTATTCATCCAGTGCGTACACACACACACACACACACTGACTGTTTGGTGGCAATCTGACGAAACATCTCCCTGATAGATCACAAGCTTTAACTTGTGCAGCACAGGAACAGGCCCTTCGGCCCACAATGTTCGTGCCAAACACCACGAGCTGAACTGTTCCCACCTCAATGGGTCAGGCAGCATCTGTGGAGAACATGGATTGGTGACATTTCACAGAGTGCTGGAGTAACTCAGCGGGTCAGGCAGCATCTGTGGAGAACATGGATTGGTGATGTTTTGGGTCAAGACCCTTCTTCAGACGGTGTCTGGAACAGGGCCTGGAATCCAGGTGAGTTGACAGCCCCGGCCTGCTGGCGGCCAGGGGAGGAGCCAGGATCAGCCGAGTCGATGGTCACAGCCCGCAGGTGGCCGGAGTGCTGGCAAGTGTCGGCAAGTGGCAGACACTGCCGGGGAGAGCCGCCTGCAAGCGGCCAAGGAAGTTTTGTAGTCGGTCGGTCTGTCCAACCAGCATGACCAAAATCCATTCCGTTAAATGGAACCTCTGTTAGAAGTCCGTCAAAACAAGGATTTACTGAACTTTTGATTTTATTAAGTACTTGTGTTTCATTAGTCGATGTGGTTTCATGATTTATTATTTGCTTACCAACCACTGTTAGTAAAGATTTATAAAGTACACTTTGCATTGAATTAATCTTCACTGCTCTTTATGCCTTCTCTTTGCAATGACCCGGGTTCGATCCTGACTACGGGTGCTGTCTGTACGGAGTTTGCACGTTCTCCCCGCCACCTGCATGGGTTTTGCCCAGGTGCTCCGGTTTCCTCCCACACTCCAAACTCATGCAGGTTTGTAGGTTAATTGGCTTGTGTAAATTGTCCCTAGTCGGATTAGCATGGATAGGCACATTGGGTACTGTGATGAAGTGGACCAAAAGGGCCCGTTCCAGTGCTGCATGTTCTGTTCTGTGCTCTGCTGGGTGCTGCAAGTCTCAGTCGTGGCTGAAAGGGTTGCTCCCTCACCTCTGAGGCAGACGTTTGTGCTTCATCTACAGATTTGGGTCGGCACAGTGGCGCAGCGGTAGAGTTGCTGCCTTACAGCTCCAGAGACCTGCATTCGATGCTGACTACGTGTGCTGTCTGTACGGAGTTTGCACGTTCTCCCTGTGACCGCAATGGTTTCCTCCCATATTCCAAAGACAAGTATGTTTGTAGGTTAATTGGCCTCCAAATTGTCCCTGGTGTGTCGGGTAGAACTAGTGTACGGGTCATTGCTGGTCAGTGTGGACTTGCTGGGACAAAGATCCTATTTCAGAATGTTCTGAAATAAAAGTCTTGACCAGAAATGTCACCTATTCCTTCTATTCAGAGATGCTGCCGAGTTACAATAGACAATAGGTGCAGGAGTAGGCCACTCGGCCCTTCAATGTGATCATGGCTCCAGCATCTTCTCTATCTTCGGTCCTATTTCCACGATGTAACTAAACTAAACTTTGAAACTAAGCGTCACTTTAGCGCTATCTAGTGTTTTAATAATAATTATTAAAATGGCAGTGACAAAATATATAATTAAGTGGTTGTTCAGTGCAACCCCTGAAATGTCCAGCAGTCACAGATGCCCTCCAGCAAGCCAGTACACTCACGCCGTCTCCATGGAAACCCCTGCACAAACATAACCTCGGCAAGTGAGTGGGCAGTTAGCTGGAAAATATTCTCCACTCTCCTGCCTGGATGTGTGAATAGCCACCTGAGCCAGGCCCGGAGCAAAGCAACAAGGAGGTGCCTCATTCATTGTCTCTCTCTCCTACCTCTCTCTGCATTGTCAATTGAACAGATCAGGAGAGTGAGGCCTGAGCTGCGTTCTGAACTCTCGAGGAGGCATCAGAGGGGCTGCAACTGGTCACATCACATTTATATATATTATACTAGACCAAGTGGGACATGTTGGGTCCAGTCCCCTGCAACTTGGTACAAACAAGCTAACTGTCCTGTTACAGCAAAGGCCACTCTCCAAGTGATCACCATTGGAATTTTTGGAAGCCCAGACGCCGTAAAGTAAAGTTCGTTTTTACTTTAGAAATACGGCATGGAAATGGGTATTATACCATAGGGGCATAGGGAAGGGGGGGGGCAGTAGTAAGGGGGGGAGCAGTAGTAAGGGGGGAGCAGTAGTAAGGGGGGAGCAGTAATAAGGGGGGGAGCAGTAGTAAGGGGGGGAGCAGTAGTAAGGGGGGGAGCAGTAGTAAGGGGGGGAGCAGCAATAAGGGGGGGAGCAGTAGTAAGGGGGGGAGCAGTAGTAAGGGGGGGAGCAGTAAGGGGGGAGCAGTAGTAAGGGGGGAGCAGTAATAAGGGGGGGAGCAGTAATAAGGGGGGGAGCAGTAATAAGGGGGGGAGCAGTAATAAGGGGGGGGAGCAGTAATAAGGGGGGGAGCAGTAGTAAGGGGGGAGCAGTAATAAGGGGGGCAGTAGTAAGGGGGGAGCAGTAATAAGGGGGGAGCAGTAGTAAGGGGGGAGCAGTAGTAAGGGGGGAGCAGTAGTAAGGGGGGGAGCAGTAGTAAGGGGGGGAGCAGTAGTAAGGGGGGGAGCAGTAGAAAGGGGGGGAGCAGTAGAAAGGGGGGGAGCAGTAGTAAGGGGGGGCAGTAGTAAGGGGGGGCAGTAGTAAGGGGGGGAGCAGTAGAAAGGGGGGGAGCAGTAGTAAGTGGAGGGCAGTAGTAAGGGGGGGCAGTAGTAAGGGGGGTGCAGTAGTAAGGGGGGAGGGGTGCTTGTATGTTAGTTTTCCAAAATGAGAGAATTCACTGATCATTGGGTAGTAAGCTACCTAAGTAGAATATGAGGTGCTGTGCCTCCAGTTTGCGTGTGGTCTCACTCGGGCAATGGAGGAGGCCCAGAACAGAGAGGTCAGTGTGGGAATGGGAAGGGCCGTTAAAATGATTAGCAACCGGGCGCAAGAGTTTGGTGAAACGGTTGCATTGTCTACGCTTGGTGTCGCCGATGTACAGGAGGCCATGTGGGGCACAGCGGATGCAGTAGATGAAGTTAGAGGAGGTGTCCGTGACCTTTTGTTTCACCTGGATGGACACAATAATCCAGGTGCAGTCACACCGACATCTTGTATGACCTTACATCATGCCCTAACTGTTGCACTCAATGACGTGATAGATAAAGGCAAGCATGCCATCTATGTTCTTCACCACCCTATCCAACTATATGGTGATTTTCCATCACACATACGAGCAGAATTAGGGCATTCAGTCCAGCAAGTCGATCCTGGCTGCTGGATTTCCCCCCATTCTCCTGTTTCCTCGCTGTAAACAATCAACAACCTTTCAAAGTCCGCTTTAAAAATACCCAATGACTTGGCCTCCGCCGCTGCCTGTGGCAATGGAATCCACAGATTCACCACCTCGTGCTAGATTCCTCTTCATCCCCATTCTAAAGGTCGGTTGTTCTATTCGGAGGCTGTGCCCTCTGGTCCTAGACTGTCCACTTGTGGAAACATCCTCTCGACATCCACTCTAACCAGGCCTTTCATTATTCAGTGTGTTTCACTAAGGTCCTCTGCCATCCTTGTAAACTTCAGGAAACAATGTACTTGTACTCCTATGTAGCCCTGATTCACTCTGCATCTTTTCAGCACATCCAGTTAATCACATCATTCCTATCGTATGATGACCAGTACTAGTTCAAGTTCAAGTGAGTTTATTGTCATGTGTCCCTGATAGGACAATGAAATTCTTGCTTTGCTTCAGCAGAACACAACATAGTAGGCATTGACTACAAAACAGATCAGTGTGTCCATATACAATTATATAAATATATACACACATGAATAAATAAACTGATAAAGTGCAAATAACAGATAATTGGCTATTAATGTTCAGAGTTTTGTCCGAGCCAAGTTTAATAGCCTGATGGCTGTGGGGAAGTAGCTACACACAATACTCCAGTCAAATCATGTGTAGGAAGGAACTGCAGATGCTAGTTTAAGCCGAAGATAGACACAAAAAGCTGGAGTAACTCAGCGGGACAGGCAAGCATCTCGGGAGAGAAAGGAATGGGTGACGTTTCGGGTCGACCCTTGAAGGTCTCAAACCTAAACGGCACCCGTTCCTTCTCTCCTGAGATGCTGCCTGTGCTGCTGAGTTACTCCAGCTTCTTATGTCTAACTCCAGTCAAATCAATTGGTTTCACCTCCCGAAATACATGACACTGCTCTTGTCCAGTTAGTTCAGCCTTTGTCCGCTTTCCAAATAGATCAAGATTCCTTGTATGTGAATACTCGGCCAATAAACTTATTCATTCATTCATTCATCTCTTCGTAACCTTAGACTACCATCTTCACAGTCAACGTTAACACCAATTTAGGTGTCATCCACAATATTAACAAACATGCCACCTATATTCTCATCCAAATCGTTAACATGTTGGACAAACACAAAGGGACCTGGCACCAAATCAGGGGACACCGACCCCACAGGACACAAGCCTCCAACTCCATCCTTCGACGTCTACCACCAAACCAACTCTCCCTGGTTCCCATGTGACCTGACACTCCAGACCACCCGACCGTGCGTCACTTTATCAAAGACCATGTGGACATCAGTACGCCAGTCAGAAGATGGGTTCCAACCTGAAACGTTGTCTCTGCAATTTGCTTCACAGATGCTGCCTGATCCTCCATCAATGGAAACAGAGCCTGAGGGATTACTATGAGCTCAGGTGAATAAACACTGGCACAGCTTTCATTAAACAGCCTGTAGGCTGTGCAAGTGCATTTGCTTGAGGTTTAATAAAGCAAGGTCGATAGATCAGAGTTAGGAGTTAAATAGTCACTGCACGCACTCCTTGTACATAAACTAATAGCAGGAGAACGTCCAGTCAGATACCCCGAGCTGCCTGCACACAGATGCATTGCCTCCTTGCTGTCAAACAGTGTTACAGTGAGGTAGGCGAGAGCATACCTGACCAAAGATTGCAACAGCCTCGAGAGGAGGAGGTAAGAAGCAAATTTGCCTTTCACCTGATTCTCAAACGAGAAAATGTATTTCTAAATATCATTTTGCCACTTTAGAACCATTCCAAAAGGAATTAGATGCCATGTAACACCACAAGGTTATAGCACCTAGTCAGGGAAGGCTTCACAATGTATCACAAGTGATAGGAGCAGAATTAGGCCTTTCAGCCCATCAAGTCTACCCCGCCATTCAATCATGGCTGATCTATCTCTCCCTCCTAACCCCATTCTCCTGCCTTCTTCCCATAACCCCTGACACCCGTACTGATCAAGAATCTATCTCTGCCTTAAATATATCCACTGACTTGGCCTTTACAGCCTTCAGTGGCAAAGAAGTTCTGATATAAACTCCGTCCAGAGCACGAGATACCCATGGCAATAAACACACCACTAATGCCCCAGTGCTCCTTCATCACTCAGCCAGGTCAACCATTACAATCACAGTTGCCCAAGTCAGTCAGAGGCAGTACACCAAGAAATTCCTCATCTCCATTCAAAAGGTATGTCCTTTTAAAAATATACTGGGGAACTGGAAGTCTAGGTTGCCTCCATTTTACAGCAACCCTACCTGGAAGCCAGGCCAGATGAACTTTGATTTATGTTCAGCACAGAGGAATACAATATTGTTGCAATCATTGAAACACAATTGAAATGTGAGCAAGACTGGTAGCCCAAGATTCCAGAGTGGAGGTTTCAGGCATGAGGGAGGGGTAGGTAAAAGAGGAGTTGTTGCATTGTTGAACAAGGAAGCAATCAACAATAATAACCAGCAGGTAGGAGAGGCAAGATGGGCACAGCTCAGATATATAAATGGAGCAATCACTTTGCTGGGATTATACCAGAAGCCTCCCAACAGTCAGGAAGAAATAGAAGAGCAGATTAGTGTTCACGTCACAGGGAGATATTGGGGGAGGGGGACTGCACTGGTAGAAATGTCAACATCCCCTACATTAACTGGGATCTGAAGGGTCCTGATTCGAAAAGTCACCTATCCATGTTCTCCACAGATGCTGCCTGACCCACTGAGTTACTCCAGCATTTGTTTCTGTCTTTGGTATAACAGCATCTGCAGTTCCTTTTTATTATACGGATAGGTGATGTTTCTTAATGGTCTAAACCCAAAACGTCACCTATCCATTTTCTCCAAAGATGCTGCCTGACCCGCTGAGTTACTCCAGAATTTTGGGTCAAGAACTTATCAATCTCCGCTTTTAAAAGACCCAAAGACTTGGCCTCCACCACCGTCGGTGGCGATGGATTCCACAGATTCACCGCCCTCTCTGGCTGTTCCTTTGCATTTTGTCTGATTCCAGCATCTACAGTTTCTTGTATTATCACCCATGACTGTCAGTGTCATCAGCAAAGTTCAAAATCTCACTCCTCATTCACTCACCTAACTCATCGATATACACTGTGAATAGCCAAGCAATTAGCACTGAAGCTGCTTCTTCATAGAAACATAGAAAATAGGTGCAGGAGTAGGACATTCAGCCCATCGAGCCAGCACCATTCAATGTGATCATGGCTGATCATCCCCAATCAGAATGCACAGCCTTTTACCCAGAGTAGGGGAATCAAGAACCAGACAACATCATTTTAAAGAGGGAGGGGATGTTTTAATAGGAACCTATTTTCCTCACAAAGGGTGGTGGGTATATGGAACGAGCTGCCAGACAACAGATACTATAACAACATTTAAAAGACATTTGGATAGGTTCACACGTTGGAAAGGTTGATGGACATGGGGCAAATGCAGGCATGTGCGACTAGCCTAGAAGGGGCATCTTGGTCAGCATGGACACCTGTATGTCAACACCTGCCTTGTGTCCTCTCCATCACCTTTATCCAGCCTGTTTACACACCTTTTCCACTGCTCTCCAAAGCAACAACCAAACCACCCACATCATGACCCGAAGCTCCTTGCTGTAATTCCACTCCACTCAGGATAAGCTCCCTGGTACCCACCCTAACCTTAGCAGGACCCAGAGGGGTCTCACTACCACCTCTCGCCATATGCATACTGCCATCACACTCCACCCCATGTACCCCACAGCCCATCTCATCCAGACAGCACCCACAACCACACAGCCCCCACACCCCATCCCATCAACACCCCACCTCACCCAGACAGCACCCCAACCACACTGTCCCCACCCAGACTGCACCCCACAACCACACACCCCACCCCACCTCACCCAGACACCACCCCACAACCACACTGCCCCACACCCCGCCTCACACGACTAACACCCCTCAACCACCCGGACCGCCGCCTCATTCAGTCTCCCATGCCTCCACCTCCACTCGTGTCAGCCTCACCTGCCCTACATTCGACCCCCTCCCTCACTGTCTCCTCTCATCACCCCAGTGGCTCGGGATCAATATCCACTGCCCCTTCTCCAGCTCACTGCTAGGAACAACGGTCACCACCACACAGATCGCCCCCTCACTCACCCTGTGGCCCAGGATTGATACCCACGATCCACACTCCCAGCACAGACCCTCACCCTCACTCACCCTGAGGCCCACTGGCCCACTGACCGACCGACTGTCCACACTCCCAGCACAGACCCTCACCCTCACTCACCCTGAGGCCCACTGACCGACTGTCCACACTCCCAGCACAGACCCTCACCCTCACTCACCCTGAGGCCCACTGACTGACTGACCCACCGACCGACTGTCCACACTCCCAGCACAGACCCTCACCCTCACTCACCCTGAGGCCCACTGACCGACTGTCCACACTCCCAGCACAGACCCTCACCCTCACTCACCCTGAGGCCCACTGGCCCACTGACCGACCGACTGTCCACACTCCCAGCACAGACACTCACCCTGAGGCCCACTGGCCCACTGACCGACCGACTGTCCACACTCCCAGCACAGACCCTCACCCTCACTCACCCTGAGGCCCATTGACCGACTGTCCACACTCCCAGCACCCTCACTCACCCTGAGGCCCACTGACTGACTGACCCACCGACCGACCGACTGTCCACACTCCCACCGCCGCCCCCTGACTGACCCTCCTCCCGCCCGGTGATGCCCGCTCCTCACCGCCGCGTCGGAGATGAGCTGCAGGCGTCAGTCAGACTCACCGACAAGCTGGGAGGCTCAGGGTGGGTGACGAAGCCCGCTCACTATCGTCCGCTCCGTCCGCCCGACTCCATGACAGAGGAAAATGGCGGCGCCTTCCCCGCCCCGCCCCGCCCCCGCCCGTCAATCAGCCGCGTCGCCCCTCCCCCTCGCGTCAATCACCCGCGTCGCCCCTACCCCCGCGTCGCCCCTCCCCCTCGCGTCAATCATCCCCAGCTCCACCCCTCCCTTACGTCATCAACGTCCACGCCCCCTGCGTCACCCGCGTCGCCCCTACCCCCGCGTCGCCCCTCCCCCTCGCGTCAATCATCCCCAGCTCCGCCCCTCTCTTACGTCATCAACGCCCAGCCCCCTGCATTACCCGCATCGCCCCTCCCCTACGTCACCCACATAGCCCCGCCCCTTGCGTCCCGGCCCGCCTCCTGCTCTAACGTAATTATCGTCCCTGCCCCCCGCCATTGCGTCATCAACGTCCCGCCCCTCCGCTGTCAGTCACCCGCCACACCCCACGCCCACTCTTGCGTCACCATCCGCCCCGCCCCGCTTCACGTCTGTCACGGCCCAAGCCATTCGGCCCCTCTATCCCCAACCTGGCGGCGGCGTTGTCGCGGGTTCGATCCTCTCGTCCGGCGCTGCTTCTTTGCAGTTTGTCCCCTGCCCTTTCTATGTAGAATATTGAACAGCGCAGTGTTGGGAGGAAGTGCAGATGCTGGTTTAAACCATAGATAGTTTCCCTTTCCCCGTAACTTTCAGTCTGAAGAAGGGTCTCAATCTTCTCCTTTGTCCTTTGTTCATAAGTTCACAGGAACAGAATTAGGCCATTCGGCCCATCAAGTCTACTCCGCCATTCAATCATGGCTGATCTATCTCTCCCTCCTAACCCCATTCTCCTGCCTTCTCCCCATAACCCCTGACACCCGTATTAATCAAGAATCTATCCTAGAAGTTTAAAAAAGACGCAAAACGCTGGAGTAACTTAGTGGGTCACACAGAGAGTGGTGAGTCTGTGGAATTCTCTGCCTCAGAGGGCGGTGGAGGCCGGTTCTCTGGATACTTTCAAGAGAGAGCTAGATAGGGCTCTTAATGATAGGGGATATGGGGAGAAGGCAGGAACGGGGTACTGATTGGGGATGATCAGCTATGATCATATTGAATGGCGGTGCTGGCTCAAAGGGCCGAATGGCCTACTCCTGAAACTAATTTCTATGTTTCTATGTCTTGCATTCTTCAGCATTCTGACGAAGGGACCCCACCTAATACATCACGCATTCCTTCTCTCCAGAGGTGCTGCCTGTCCTGCTGAGTTACTCCAGCATTTTGTGTCTCTCTTAGGTTTAACACAGCATCTGCAGTTCCTTCCTACAACATTTAGTCTGAAGAAGGGTCCAGACCCAAAATGTCACCTGTTCATGTTCTCCAGAGATGCTGCTGTCCTGCTGAAGTAACCAGCATCTGCAGTTGCTTCTATTTCATTAGGGTTGTACAGGTTGGTTCATTAACTTAATGGTTGCAGGAATGGATGTGTGCCTGGCCCTGGTGGTGTAGGACTTCAGGCACCTCCTATATGTGCTGGCCCTGGAGAGGCTCCAGAGGAGGTTTACGAGAATGATCCCAGGAATGAGCGGGTTGACCTATGATGAGCTTTTGTCGGCGCTGGGCCTGTACTCGCTGGAGTTTAGAAGAAGGCGCTACAACGGGTGGTGAAGACCAACCGCTCAGTACATCATCGGTGCCCCGCTCCCTGCAATGGATGCCCTCCACCGAAAACGGTGTCTGAGACGGGCTGGGAAGATCATCAAGGACCCATCCCACCCTAACCATGGACTGTTTGCCCTCCTCCCATCAGGGAGGCCGTACAGAAGCCTCAGGTCTCGTACAAGTAGGATGAGGAACAGCTTCTACAACAACACTATCACATTGCTGAACTCGGAGTCCCCGCCGATAGATTTCTCCAGTCTCTCCGTCCACATTGTTTGCTTATTCTGTATTTTTATTGTGTATATTATTCTTATTCTGTATTTTATTTCTATATTTCAATACTACTACGAACAGACGCTAGACTGCATTTCGTTGTACCCATACCTGTATCTATGCAATGACAATTAAAATTGAATTGAATTGAATTGAATTGAATGAGGGGGGACCTCATTGAAACGTACAGAATAGTGAAAGGCTTGGATAGAGTGGATGTGGAGAGGATGTTTCCACTAGTGGGAGAGTCTAGGACCAGAGGGCACAGGCTCAGAATTAAAGGATGTTCCTTTAGGAAGGAGATGAGGAGGAATTTATTTAGCCAGGGGGTAATCTGTGGAATTCATTGCCACAGACGGCTGTGGATGCCACAAGTCATTGGGTATATTTAAGGCAGGGATTGACAAATTCTTGATTAGTGCGGGTGTCAGGGGTTATGGGGAGAAGGCAGGAGATTGGGGTTAGGAGGGAGAGATAGATCAGCCATGATTGAATGGTGGAGTAGACTTGATGGGCCGAACGGCCTGATTCTGCTCCTATCACTTATAAATTTCTGAATTTAACGCTCAGGAAATTTAAGTTGCTAATTTCCCATTCGGCCTTTTGTTGCCATTGGTGTGAGTTTCTGATTGGGCTCGGGGTTGGGGTGGTGGTGTGGTGTGGTGGGATGGGGGGGGGGGGGGGGTCAGGTGGCAGATTTCCATTGCAATAGCGCCTATTAACGCCTATTTCTCAGCCCGGTTGCTGGTTCGAGGCGCGCTGTGTGAGTGAGCAAGCAAGCAGCCAGGACTAGACTGCACGGTGTTCCCAGCATGGCGCAGCGATTCCTGGACTTGCAGTCCCAGACGTCGGGGCTCAGTCCCCGTAGAGAGGACCTCTATTTCCCGCAGGGACAGGCCGATGGGGGCGAGCGAGCTCCCTGCCCCTTCCCTGCCCACCCGCTACCCGGCGAGGAGCGGCGCGGCCCGGGGCAACATGCGGACAGCGAGGCTTGGTCGGCAGGTAAGACTCACCTGAGATTGGATGGATCTGTCCAGCGATGTCCATGTTCTAGCTGAACTCACCGCGACTGAGGTTGGAATAGGGATGGGAACTGCAGATGCTGGTTTACACCGAAGATAGACACAACGTGCTGGAGTAACTCAGCGGGACGGGCAGCATCTCTGGAGAAAAATGAACAGGTGATGTTTCGGGTCGAGACTCTTCTCCAAGTTCTCCAGAGATGCTGCCTGACCCGCTGAGTTACTCCAGCACTTTGTGGGGTCTTTCTCCATATCTAAATGATCCTTGGGTCACCCACCATGTGGCAATTGGTCTGTTCAAGACTTTGTGTCGCCTCTCATAGAGTGATACAGTGTGGAAACAGGCCCTTCGGCCCAACTTGCCCATGCCGGCCAACATGTCCCAGCTACACTAGTCCCACTTGCCTGCGTTTTGCCCACATCTCTCTACTCCTGTCCTATCCACGTACCTGTCCAATTATCTTTTAAACATTGCGGTAGTCCCAGCCTCAATTACCTCCTCCGGCAGCTCGTTCCATACACCCACCACCCTTTTCTGTGTGTCATAGAGTGATACAGTGTGGAAACAGGCCCTTCAGCCCATCTTGCCCACACCGGCCAACATGTCCCAGCTACACTAGTCTCACCTGCCTGTGTTTGGTCCATATCCCTCCAAACATGTCCTATCCATGTACCTGTCTAACTGTTTCTTAAACGTAGGGATAATCCCAGCCTCAACTACCTCCTCTGGCAGCTTGTTCCATACACCCACCACTCTTTGTGTGAAAAAATTACCCCTCAGATTCCTATTAAATCTTTTCCCCTTCACCTTAAACCTACGTCCTCTGGTCCTCGATTCCCCGACTCTGGGTAGTGATTAATCATCATTATTAATGATTATATATCAATGATTTTTGATTAGCACAGGTGTCAAAGGTTATAGTGAGGTGGCAAGGCGAGGGGTTAGGAGGGAGAGATAGATCAGCCACAATTCATTGGCTGAGTCGACTCACTGGGCTTAAAGGCCTAATTCTGCTACTGGGTTATGGATCTTATTAAGCTCTCCCTCTCTCACCTTATAGCTGTGCCCTCTAGTCATAGAGCGACACAGTGTGGAAACAGGCCCTTCAGCCCAACTTGCCCACACCGGCCAACATGTCCCAGCTACACTAGTCATAGAGTGATACAGTGTGGAAACAGGCCCTTCAGCCCAACTTGCCCACACCGGCCAACATGTCCCAGCTACACTAGTCATAGAGTGATACAGTGTGGAAACAGGCCCTTCAGCCCAACTTGCCCACACCGGCCAACATGTCCCAGCTACACTAGTCATAGAGTGATACAGTGTGGAAACAGGCCCTTCAGCCCAACTTGCCCACACCGGCCAACATGTCCCAGCTACACCAGTCACAGAGTGATACAGTGTGGAAACAGGCCCTTCAGCCCAACTTGCCCACACCGGCCAACATGTCCCAGCTACACTAGTCCCACCTGCCTGTGTTTGGTCCATATCCCTCCAAACCTGTCCTATCCATGTACCTGTCCAAGTGTCTATTTAACGTGTCCATGCAACTGCGGTTAGCTTAGATTGGATGGACATTGTGGGCTGTTGGGGCTGAGAGGCATAAAGCATGGAAACAGGCCCTTCGGCCCAACTCATCCATGCCGACCAGCTGGGCTAGTCCAATTTTCCTGCATTCACACTACATCCATGCAGAGTATTGTTGTTTTTGGAATGATAGAGTGAGTGACACAGCATGGAAACAGGCCCTTCGGCCCATCGTGCCCACACCGGCCAACATGTCCCATCTACACTAGTCCCACCTGCCCATGTTTGGTCCATATCCCTCCAAACTTGTCCCATCCATGTACCTGTCTAACTGTTTCTTAGACGTCGGGCAATGTTGGACATCGCCACCCTGGAGATAAAAAGTTCTGACACTCTACCCTCTCGATACCTCTCATCATCTAATCTCCCTCCGCTCAACCCCTGAGGTTGCGGAGACAAAGAGCCAGTAGGTGGGTTGTGACGTGATGGTTTTGCTTCTCCCTGGCAGACACCTCCTTGAACAGAAACACGGTGGACTTCTGGCCTGAGCCATCGTCCCGTGAGTCTGTCGTAGCTGAGGCGGACCAGACTGAGGATGGCAACACCGCCTCGTGCTCTCAGCATGAAGACGGTAAGTGTGGATCTGGCACAGCGGGAATCCCTTAGATAGGAGCTCGTAGTGATACAGCCTGGAAACAGGCCCTTCGGCCCAACTTTCCCACACCGGCCAACATGCCCCATCTACACTAGTCCCACCTGCCCATGTTTGGTCCATATCCCTCCAAACCTGTCCTATCCAGGTACCTGTCTAACTGTTTCTTAAACTTTGGGATACTCCCAGCCTCAACTACCTCCTCTGGCAGCTCGCTCCATACACCCACCACCCTATGTGTGAAAAAATTGACCCTCAGATTCCTATTAAATCTTTTCCCCTTCACCTTGAACCTATGTCCTCTGGTCCTCGATTCCTCTACTCTGGGCAAGAGACTCTGTGCATCTACCCGATCTATTCCTCTCATGATTTTGTACACCTCTATACGATATCCTCCTGCACTCCAAGGAATAGAGACCCAGCCTGCTCAACCTCTCCCTATAGCTCACACCCTCTAGTCCTGGCAACATCCTCGCAAATCTTCTCTGAACCATTTCAAGTTTGACAATATCTTTCCTATAACACGGTGCCCAGAACTGAACACAATACTCTAAATGCGGTCTCACCAACATCTTATACAACTGCAACATGACCTCCCAACATCTATACTCAATACTCTGACTGATGAAGACCAATGTGCCAAAGCCTTTTTGACCACCCTATCTACCTTTGACTCCACCTTCAAGGAACCATGCATCTGTACTCCTAGATCCCTCTGCTCTACAACACTACCCAGAGCCCTAACATTCACAGTGTAGATCCTGCCCATGTTAGACTTCCCAAAGTGCAACACCTCACATTTCTCTATCTCGAGTTTAGTTTAGTCTAGTTTAGAGATACAGCGCGGAAACAGGCCCTTCGGCCCATCGGGTCCACACCGACCAGCGATCCGCACACTAACACCATCCTACACCCACTAGGGACAATTTTTACATTTATACCGAGCCAATTAACCTACATACCTGTACGTCTTTGGAGTGCGGGAGGAAACCGAAGATCTCGGAGAAAACCCAGGCAGGTCACGGGGAGAATGTGCAAACATAGAAACATAGGCAATAGGGGCAGGAGTAGGCCATTCGGCCCTTCGAGCCTGCACCGCCATTCAATATGATCATGGCTGATCATCCAACTCAGTATCCTGTACCTGCCTTCTCTCCATACCCCCTGATCCCTTTAGCCACAAGGGCCACATCTAACTCCCTCTTAAATACAGCCAATGAACTGGCCTCAACTACCTTCTGTGGCAGAGAATTCCACAGATTCACCACTCTCTGTGTGAAAAAAAAAAATCTCATCTCGGTCCTAAAAGACCTAAAAGTCCTAAAATTCTCATCTCGGCCCTTATCCTTAAACTGTGACCCCGTTGTTCTGGACTTCCCCAACAGACAGCACCCGTAGTCAGGATGGAACCCGGGTCTCCGGCGCAGTGAGGCAGCGGGTAGAAAGGTTACCCTCAGATTCCTACCCGCTGCGGCAGCATGCCGCCCGCGTGTTGTGTGTGCCGTTTCCCATGGTGTCTTGTCGCTTGCAGAGGCCCACACCTGGTGTCCGAGGCCGACTCATGGAACGGTTTGCGGTGGCTCGGGGCGAGGGCAGAGTCCTGGGTGGACACGGCCAGGAGGACGGCTCCAATACTGCGCCCGCCGCGCGGTGTCGAAGAGGCCCAAGGGGCGCACCACCTTCAGCGGCGAGCAGCTGCGGGTCCTGCAGCAACGCTTCCACCTGCAGCGTTACGTCTCTGCATCGGAACGACATGAGCTGGGACATGCGCTGGGGATGAGCAGCCAACAGGTACGGGGGGACGAAGGTGGTGGTGGGGGGGACGAAGGTGGTGGTGGGGGGGACAAAGGTGGTGGTGGGGGGGACGAGGGTGGTGGTGGTGGGGGGGACGAAGGTGGTGGTGGGGGGACGAGGGTGGTGGTGGGGGGGGCGAAGGTGGTGATGGGGGGGACGAAGGTGGTGGTGGGGGGACGAAGGTGGTGGGGGGGACGAAGGTGGTGGTGGTGGGGGGACGAAGGTGGTGGTGGTGGGGGGGACGAAGGTGGTGGTGGGGGACGAAGGTGTGGTGGGGGGGACGAAGGTGGTGGTGGGGGGGGGGGTTGCTACTCACACAGAGGTTGTTGGGGCCACGTATCTTTATCATTCTCTTTCCACTGGCTGGTTAGCACGCAACAAAAGCTTTTCGCTCCACCTCGATACACGTGACAATAAACTAAAAACTAATATCTCGGCCGGCACGGTGGTGCAGCGGGTAGAGCTGCTGCCTCCAGCGCCACAGACACCAGGTTCGATCCTGACTACGGGTGCTGTCTGTACAAAGTTTGCACGTTCTCCCCGTGACCTGCGTGGGTTTTCTCCGGGTGCTCCGGTTTTCCTCCCACACTCCAAAGACGTGCGGGTTTGTAGGTCAATTGGCTTCGATAAAATTGTGAATTGACCCCATGTGTGTGTAGGATAGTGTGAGTGTAAGGGCTGTTCGATGGTCGGCATGGACTGGGTGGGCCAAAGGGCCTGTTTCCACACTATCTAAAGTCTATCTTAGTTTAGTTTGGAGATACTGAGCCCTGGAGAAGGCCCAGAGGAGGTTTACAAGAATGAGTGGGTTAACATACGATGAGCGTTTGTCGGCACTGGGCCTGTACTCGCTGGAGTTTAGAAGAATGAGGGGGGGACCTCATTGAAACGTACAGAATAGTGAAAGGCACAGATAGAGTGGATGTGGAGAGGATGTTTCCACTAGTGGGAGAGTCTAGGACAGAGGGCACAGCCTCAGAATTAAAGGATATTCTTTTAGGAAGGAGATAAGGAGAAATGTCTTTACTCAGAGGGTGGCGACTCTGTGGAATTATTTGCCACAGACAGCTGTGGAGGCCACATCAGTGGGTATATTTAAGGCAGAGAGATAGATTATTGATTAGTACGGGTGTCTGGGGTTATGGGGAGAAGGCAGGAGAATGGGGTTAGGAGAGAGAGTTAGATCAGCTATGACTGAATGGCGGAGTAGACTTGATGGGCCGAATGGCCTAATTCTGCTCCGATCACATGATGATTACAATCGAGCCGTCCGCAGTGTACAGATACACGATAAAGGGAATAATATTTAGTGTAAGGTAAAGTCCGATCAAAGGGGTCTCCAATGAGGTAGATGGGAGGTCAGGACCGCTCTCTAGTTGGTGAGAGGACGGTTCAGTTGCCTGATAACAGCCAGGAAGAAACTGTCCCTGAATCTGGAGGTGTGCGTTTTCACACTTCTGTACCTCTTGCCCGATGGGAGAGGGGAGAAGTGGGAGTGGCAGCGTGAGGTGTAGATTGTCGATGGAAGGGAGGTTGGTTTGTGTGATGGTCTGGGCTGCGTCCACAATTCTCTGCACATTTTTTCCAGTCTTTTATGGAGCCATTCCCAAACCGTGATGTGATGCATCCGGATAAAATGCTTTCTGCTGTTCACCTATCCATGTTCTCCACAGATGTGCCTGACCCACTGAGTTACTCCAGCACTCTGTGAAACGTCACCTATCCATGTTCTCCACAGATGCTGCCTGACCCACTGAGTTACTCCAGCACTCTGTGAAACGTCACCATATCCATGTTCTCCACAGATGCTGCCTGACCCACTGAGTTACTCCAGCACTCTGTGAAACGTCACCTATCCATGTTCTCCACAGATGCTGCCTGACCCGCTGAGTTACTCCAGCACTCTGTGAAACGTCACCTATCCATGTTCTCCCACAGATGCTGCCTGACCCACTGAGTTACTCCAGCACTCTGTGAAACGTCACCTATCCATGTTCTCCACAGATGCTGCCTGACCCACTGAGTTACTCCAGCACTGTGTGTTGATTTTGGGGTGCATGTGAACACTATGGGACTCCAGAGCGCTGGAGTGCTCTAACAGCCCTGCTCCAGTGACACAGGTTGTTCCAGCTGCCTGCTGATGTCACACCTTGAAGGTGTTGCATTTCTGAGCATTGTTCTGCCTGGCCTTGGAATCTGTACCTGGCTGCTTGTACCTGCAGACTCCTTTGTTATGCAGTCCACCTTGAGGATGTGCGAATAGTCTGCTAACTGCAACTGTGGACAGGGTCTCACCCCACGCCCCCTTGTCCATGTTTACACCTCTGCCCTGCCAGACCCGCTGGGGACCGACCGCTGGGGTCTTTGTTCTGCTAATCAGCCACAAACTCCAGCCCCGGGAATCTCTTGTTGTCAACCAGCCATTCAGTTATCAGTCATGCAGCCCTTATAATAAACAGGCCCTTCGGCCCAACTTGCTGATGCTGACCCTACTTGCTCATGTGGACCGACACTAGTCAAGTCAAGGGAGTTTTATTGTCATGTGTCCCAGATAAGACAATGAAAATTCTTGCTTTGCTCAGCAGAACAGAATATTGAAAAACAAAATACAGAACAGTTCAGTTCAATATACACATATCGACACAACATGCTGGGCCGCCTCCTCATAAGGTCATGGCATGTGAGAGGAGCAGACATAGGAATAGTATTAGGCCATTCGGGCCCATCAAGTCTACTCTGCCATTCAATCATGGCCAATCTTCTCAACCCCACCTTCTGACACAAGAATCCTGCCCCTATCCTTCTACACCTGTCCTATCCATGTACCTGTCCAAAAGTCTTTCCAGTGTAATAGGTGTACGATGGTGCAGCGGGTAGAGCTGGTGCCTCACAGAGACACGGGTTCGATCCTGACCACGGGTGCTGACTGTATGGAGTTTGCACCTTCTCCCCGTGACCTGCGGGGTTTTCTCCGGGTGCTCCGGTTTGCTCCCACACTCCAAGGCCCGCGGGTTTGTAGGTTAATTGGTTTCTGTAAAGTGTCCCCTAGCGTGTGTGGGATAGAACTAGTGCTATAGAGTCAGTATTGCCACGCTGTATCTCTAAAGCATGTGTAGGAAGGAACTGCAGATGCTGGTTTAAACCCAAGGTAGACACAAAATGCTGGAGTAACTCAGCGGGACAGGCAGATTCTCTGGAGAGAAGGATGGGTGACGTTTAGGGTCGAGTCTGAAGAAGGGTCCCGCAAGGAACGTCACCCATTCCTTCTCTCCAGAGATGCTGCCTGTCCCGCTGAGTTACTCCAGCATTTTGTGTCGATATATAAAGCAACTTCAAGACACTGCGGAGATCGTGTCAATATATATTAGGCACCTTGGTGCCATATTACTGTACTTACTTCTAATAAAATCAAAATAAATTAAAAAAAGACCTGCGGTGATATGAACTGGATTTTATTCTTTTCAGGTGAAGACTTGGTTCCAAAATCGCCGCATGAAAGTGAAGCGGATAGTGAAGGAGCCAGCCGACAGCCCAGGGGTCAGTTACCTGCGGCCAGACTCAACTCAGGTGAGTGTGGGTACCTGGGCTCGGCTGTGGGTCAGTCCACAGTAGAGCATCGATGTACAGGGCAGCCCAGCGGGTAGAGCTGCTGCCTCACAGCCCCAAAGACCCCAGCTTCCATCCTGACCTCGGGTGCTGTCTGCGTGGAGTTTGCACGTTCTCCCTGCGACCCGCGGGGGGTTTTCTCCGGGTGCTCCGGTTTCCTCCCACATTCCAAAGACGTGCGGGTTTGTAGTTTAATTGGCTTCTATGAATTTGGAGGAACAGCATCTCGTATTTCACTTGGGCAGCTTCCAACACCACGGTATGAATATTGATTTCTCTAACTTGAAGTAACCCCGCATCCCTCTCTCTCCATCCCTCCCACCCAAGTCACCAGCTTTTGTTCTCACCCAGTACACCGACAACAATGGCCTGTTTCCTTTATCATTCATTTGTTCTATATCTCTCTACATCATCGTCTATATCTCTCGTTTCCATTTCCCCTGACACTCGGTCTAAAGAGGAGACTCGACCAGAAACGTCACCCATTCCTTCTCTCCAGAAATGCTCCCTGTCCCGCTGAGTTACTCCAGCATTTTGTTTCTATCTTTGGCAGAGACCTGGAGTAACTCAGCGGGTCAGGCAGCATCTGTGGAGAACATGGATAGGTGACGTTAACACCGGAACTCCACTGGTCACTGATGTCCAGCCTGGATTTTCTCCTTCCACCACGACCCTCTGTCATCTGTGAATAAGCCAGTTCTGAATCTCGAGTGTACGTTTTAATTTAGAGATACAAGTGAAAAACAGGCCCTTCGGCCCACTGAGTCTGTGCCGGCCAGCGATCCCTGTACACTAGTTCTATCCTACACACACACTGGGGACAATTTACAGAAGCAATTAATCTGCAAACCCGCACGTCATTGGAGTGCGGGAGAAAACCCACGCGTTCACAGGGAGAACATGCAAACTCCACATAGACAGCACCTGTGGTGAAGATTAGCCTTGTGACCTCCCCACGGTTATGGTGTGTGTGTATCGGGTGTTGGACTTACATCAGCTTCTTGTGTCTTTACAGAGTAACCCTTTGGCCTTCAGGATGTCGGAATATATGCAGCATCAGTTCCACCACTGCCCAAACACCTGGTGACATCGGCCGCTCAACCCTGGCCTGTCTGAGTCCATGTGTCCAGCTCTGGGCAGCCTGCAGTCCACTGTCATCAAGAGCGCCTGCAATACACCAACCGATCGGTCAAGTTCTCCATCGCCCTGTCCTCCCAGCCTGAGACGGAGGCAGGACAACCGGCCGTGACTTCCAGCAGCCCCTCTAGCCCACAGCAGCAGTTCCTCATGCCACACGCCTTTCCCCAGCACGGAGCTCTCCAGTCTGGACATCTCCATCCTGGAGCCTCTGGGGCTGGGCTCTACCATGGAGCTCCCCAGCCTGGGCTCCACCACGGAGCTGGGCTCCACCATGGAGGTCCCCAGTCTGGGCATCTCCACCCCGAGCGTCCGGCAATGGGCTCCAGCACAGAGCCCCAGGCACTGGGCTCCAGCACAGAGCCCCAGGCACTGGGATCCACTACGGAGCTGGGCTCCATCATGAAGCTCCCGTTTGGGTATCTCCACCATGGAGCTTCTGGGAACGGGCTCCACCCTGGAGCCACGGGACAGGGCACCTCCACCCTGGGCCTCTGCACCAGGGGCTGCCCCAGCCTGAGGCTCAGAGCTGCGTACTCGTGAGGTGCCAGGCAGCCGAGAGTGGGGGCAGCGTGAGGGGAGGGGTTTCTCCTAGAGAGGTCTGGAGACAGCGACACATTCTGTAGTGGAGCCCCATTGTCCCATCCCCTCCCCCCAACTCCCTTGTCTTTGTCACCCCTCCCCCCCGCACCCACCCCTCACCTATCCCCCCCTTCATCCCTCACCTATCCCCCCCCTTCACCCCTCACCTACCAACCCCCCCCCTTCACCCCTTCCTGATGCCTCTAACATTTCAGAGAATGGGAAAGACCCCTTAGATGAACCCCCCGTCTAATATGGTTCTGTCAAAGAGTGACACGGCGTGGAAACAGGCCCTTTGGCCCAACTTGCCCACACCGGCCAACATGTCCCAGCTACACCAGTCCCACCTGCCTGCGCTTGGTCCATATCGCTCCAAACCTGTCCTATCCATGTACCTGTCTAACTGTTTCTTAAACGTTGGGATAGTCCCAGCCTCAACTACCTCCTCTGGCAGCTCGTTCCATACACCCACCACCCTTTGTGTGAAAAAGTTACCCCTCAGATTCCTATTAAATCTTTCCCCTTCACCTTGAACCTATGTCCTCTGGTCCTCGATTCCCCTACTCTGGTCAAAGAGACTCAGTGCATCTACCCGATCTAT
Source organism: Malacoraja senta (assembly GCA_038087875.1). Classification (NCBI taxonomy): domain Eukaryota; kingdom Metazoa; phylum Chordata; class Chondrichthyes; order Rajiformes; family Rajidae; genus Malacoraja; species Malacoraja senta. The sequence goes on along the minus strand of JAXLNO010002056.1, from coordinate 144,968 downwards.
TCCTCTCATGATTTTTGTACACCTCTATACGATATCCTCCTGCACTCCAGGGTATAGAGGCCCAGCCTACTCAACCTCTCCCTATAGCTCACAACCCTCTAGTCAATAGACAATAGGTGCAGGAGGAGGCCATTTGGCCCTTCGAGCCAGCACCACCATTCAATGTGATCATGGCTGATAACCATATAACCATATAACCATAACAGCACGGAAACAGGCCATCTCGGCCCTTCAAGTCCGTGCCGAACATTTAATTTTTTTTTTTTTTTTTTTTAAATTAAAAATAAAATACTTCCCCTAGTCCCATCTACCTGCACTCAGACCATAACCCTCCATTCCTTTCCCGTCCATATACCCATCCAATCTATTTTTAAAGGATAACATCGAACCTGCCTCCACCACTTCCACTGGAAGCTCATTCCACACAGCTACCACTCTCTGAGTAAAGAAGTTCCCCCTAATGTTACCCCTAAACTTCTGTCCCTTAATTCTCAAGTCATGTCCCCTTGTTTGAATCTTCCCTACTCTCAATGGGAAAGCTTATCCACGTCCACTCTGTCTAACCCGCTCATAATTTTAAAGACCTCTATCAAGTCCCCTCTTAACCTTCTGCGCTCAAAGAATAAAGACCTAACTTGTTCAACCTTTCTCTGTAACTTAGTTGCTCAAACCCAGGCATACTGATCATGCCCAATCAGTACCCCGTTCCTGCCTTCTCCCCATATCCCCTGACTCCACTATCCCTAAGAGCCCTATCTAGCTCTCTCTTGAAAGTATCCAGAGAACCTGCCTCCACCGCCCTCTGAGGCGGAGAATTCCACAGACTCACCACTCTGTGTGTGTGTGCGCGCGCGTCCTGGAAACTGGTTCTCAACAGCATTTGGAGGAAAGTCAGAAACCAGAACATCTTCTGTCAGGGTGTGGATGAAGAGAGATCCTGGTCCCATTGCTCCGGGCCAGGGTTGTGGTGAGCATTCCCCTCGCACTGGAGAATCTGCTCCTCGGAGGAAAGGCAACAACTGCTGCAGCCCCGGCCTGCTGGGATGTGTCTCGAACAGCTGCCTGCGCTCAAAATACTCGCCGATAATTTGTAGATAACTTGCTGATAACTTCAATAAACATGCGGGCTTTTCAAGAGTCGACTGTGTTTCATTGTCAAATGTCCCAACACAGAACAGGGACATTCTTACTTGCAGAAGCACAAGATATGTCGAGTCTGAAGAAAGGTCTCGACCCGAAACGTCACCCATTCCTTCTCTACAGAGATGTTGCCTGTCCTGCTGAGTTATAAGGTCATGAGTGAGTGGGGGACAACATCATTTAGGTCATAAGATCATAAGGATAGGAGCAGAATTAGGCCATTCGAGCAACATCAGTCTACTCT
>JAXLNO010002056.1:87470-143384 GCA_038087875.1 Malacoraja senta | reverse complement strand
AAGTAACATAGATAGGGTAGATTGTCGTAAACAGTCAGAATGTTTTTCTAGGGTGGAACTAGTCAACACTAGAGGGCACAGCTACAAGGTGAGAGGATGAAAGTTTAGCTTTAGTTTAGATACAGTATAAAAACAGGGCCTTTGGGTCACTGAGTTCACGCCAACGACCGATCACCAGTTTACACTAGTTCTATGTTATCCGACTTTCTCATCCTATGCAAGGGGCATTTACAGAAGCCAATTAACCTACAAACTTGCACGTCTTTCGACTATGGATGAAAACTGGAGCACCCGGAGAAAACCCACACGGACACAGGGAGAACGTGCAAACTCCACACAGAAAACACCCGAGGTCAGGATCGAACCCGGGTCTCTGGCGCTGTGAGGCAGCCACTCTACTGCTGCGCAACTGTGCCACCTGCTTTGCATGGACCTGTTCAGCTATAAAAGCCCATAATTTATTTGATTCTATAACCAACTCAAGGGACGGAATGGCCTTGCAAAACAATGTTTGACAGAGTAGTGAAGGAAGGAACTGCAGATGCTGGTTTAAAACCGATGGCAGACACGAAATGCTGGAGTAACTCAGCGGGACAGGCAGCATCTCTGGTGAGAATGAATGGGTGACGTTTTGGGTCGAGACCCTTCAGATTGATGTGAAGACGGGTCTTGACCCGAAAGGTCACCCATTCCTTCGTTCCAGAGATGCTCCAGATATTTGCCACATCGCGGCACGGTGGCGCAGCGGTAGAGCTGCTGCCTTACAGCGCTTGCAGCTCCAGAGACCCGGGTTTGATCCCGACTACCGTTGCTGTCTGTACGGAGTTTGCCCTACAGACGGCCAGGTGACCTGAGTGAGTTTTCTCCGGGTGCTCCGGTTTCCTCCCACACTCCAAAGACGTGCGGGTTTGTAGGATAATTGGCTTGGTGTAAATGTAAATTGTCCCTAGTGTGTGTAGGATAATGTTAGTGTGCAGGGATCGCTGGGCGGCATGGACCTGGTGGGCCGAAAGGCCTGTTTCCGCGCTGTATCTCTAAACTAAACTAAACTAAAAGACTGAGTAGTGCTGTCTTATGATCCCAAACACACCAGCAGATGGGAATTTGGAGCAGAGCATTGGGGTAACTGGGATGTGATGTTCACCATGCTGAGGCTGGCAGTGGCCGGTGTTCTTACCCTGTGTTGGTGGTCATCTCCCTGGCCATCTTCATGTGCTGATATCCAAGGGTTTAAAGGTGGAAACTGGGCTGTGGAAACAATTAAAAGCTGAGAGTAGTTGGGTCTTGGGGCAGAAGCACAACAGGGTGAATAGAGATAATCAAGTCTGTTTCAAGTCACATGGAACCATTCTGAAGAAGGGTCTCGACCCGAAACGTCACCTATTCCTTCGCTCCATAGATGCTGCCTCACCTGCTGAGTTTCTCCAGCATTTTTGTCTACCTTAAATCTCATACTATAACTTTATACTTCACATTTCTGTGGAAAACTATGAATTGTTTCTACAAAACAGTAAGTACTCCAGCACATTGTGCCTTTTTATTGTAAACCAGCTTCTGCAATTCATTTTTTCTACAGTAAGGATGCCACTAAGTTGGAAAGGATGAAAAACGGTGGCACGGTGGCGCAGCGGGTAAAGCCGCTGCCTCCCGGGGCCAGAGACCCGGGTTTGATCCTGACCACAGGTGGTGTCCGTGCGTTGAGTTTGCACGTTCTCCCTGTGACTGTGTGGGTTTCCACCGGGTGCTCCGGTTTCCTCCCACATCCCAAAGACGTGTGGGTTTGTAGGTTAATTGGCCCTCTTGTAAAATTGCCCCCCTAGTGTGTCGTGAGTGGATGAGAAAGTGGAATAACATAGAACTAGTGTGAGCGGGTGATCACTGGTCGGCGCGGACATGGTGGGCCGAAGAGCGTGTTTCCGTACTGTATCTCTAAACTAAACTAAACAAATTGCTCTGACTAAACTAAACTAAATTCCCATTCCTGTTATGGAAGATGGTCGCTCGTTCACAAACACACAATTATTGTACTCACACACTCACATTCTTGTACTCGACACACCAGACTAGCACATTCCCGCAACTGGGATAATGGGGAGAATGGTCAGAAAAAGGGACCCAACCCGAAACGTCTATCCATGTTTTCCACAGATGCTGCCTGACCCGCTGAGTTAATCCAGCACTCTGTGAAACGTCACCTATCCATGTTCTCCACAGATACTGCCTGACCCGCTGAGTTAATCCAGCATTCTGTGTCTGAGCCATTTCCTAAACGCTACCCCCACTGTACGCAAGGTACTTACAGAGGTTAGAGCTGATCAGGTAGATGAGGAGTGGAATGAGGACCATCACTCCAGCCAGCAGCAACCTCCGTGTCTTCATCCTATTGCCCACCCATGCTTGTTTCTTCATCGGCTGCAGCTTTCTGACAACCTTGTGACACAGATCAGCTGCCCCGTGCCATCCCAGAGTCCTCACTGATATCTGAAACCAGAGTCCTTGTTTGGTTTTGGGAAACAAAGATTCAAATGTAAACTAAAAGCTAAAGAGATTCGAAAGTCCAATCTCTGCTCTTTTGTCCAAAGTCCAGCAGGCTTCAGTCTTAAAAGGGAAACGTTTGCAGTATGTTTTCCACCCAGAGAGTTGTGAATCTGTGGAATTCTCTGCCACAGAAGGCAGTGGAGGCCATTTCACTGGATGTTTTCAAGAGAGAGTTTGATTTAGCTTTGGGGGCTAACGGAATCAAGGGATATGGGTAAATAGCCGGTACGGGGTACTGATTCTGGATGATCAGCCATGATCATATTGAATGGAGATGCTGGCTCGAAGGGCCGAATGGCCTACTCTTGCACCTATTTTTCTATGTTTCTATGTATATTGAAAGTGAAGAGTCTGCAGAAGGGTCTCGACCCAAAAACGTCACCCGTTCCTTCTCTCCAGTTACCTAACTGAGTTACTCCAGTATTTTGTGTTTACCTTTGGTGTAAACCAGTTACTTCCCACAGACTTCTGCTCACTACCAAAAAATCCCAATACTAATACAATCATAGAGTGAAACAGCACAGAAACCGGCCCTTCGGCCCGTCATGGCCATGCTGACCAAGATCCACCATCTACGCTGGTCCCACCTGCTTGAAGGGCGACACAGTGGTTAACTTCAGCTGTGAACCAGATACCAAACCTTTATCATTTCTAAACAGGATTGTTGCAGTTTTACTGTCGTGGCTTTGTACATCAACCGGGTGGGTGTGGAGAGGAACTGATTCAGGGCTTGTGTGATCATGGGGTAATACGATACAATACGATACAACTTCATTTATCCCAGGAGGGAAATTGATCTGCCAACAGTCATAAAGACACAAAATACATGAAACATGAGATTAAAGTGACGAGTGGAAAGGATTGGGGATGTGCAAAGATTGGGGATGGGGGAGGGGACTAAAGACTAAAGACTCATCTATACTCCCAAGCCTTTCCTGACGTCCTCTGAGGGCTACATGTATATATGTATGTAGTTTGTTTTGTTGTGCTATTCTTATAACAAATGTAAAGCACTTTGGCCAACGAGAGTTGTTTTTTAAATGTGCTATATAAATAAATGTGACTTGACTTGACTTGAGTCTACCCCACCACAGAAGGGGGAGGAGTTGTACAGTTTGATAGCCACAGGGAAGAAGGATCTCCTGTGGCGTTCTGTGCTGCATCTTGGTGGAACCAGTCTGTTGCTGAAGGTGCTCCTCTGGTTGACCAGTGTGTCATGGAGGGGGTGAGCTGTATTGTCCAGGATGCTCCGCAGTTTGAGGAGCATCCTCCCCTCCAAGACCAACCTCCCATGAATCCAACTCCGCCCCCAGGACGGAGCCAGCCTTCCTGATGAGTTTGTTGATCCTACTGGCGTCCGCAGCCTTCGCCCTGCTGCCCCGGCACAAGAAGATGGCACTGGCCACCACAGATTGGTAGAACATCTGCAGCATCTTACTGCAGAAGTTGAAGGAGTGGAGCGTTCTGGATTCATTGTGAGCTATCAAAGAGTTGCAGCAATGAAGAAACTTGTCTGTTCTGAGGAAATATATAAATAAATTCATAGGATTGAAGAAGGGTCTCGACCCAAAACGTCACCCATTCCTTCTCTCCAGAGATGCTGCCTGTCCTGCTGAGTTACTCCAGCATTCTGTGTCTATTATAGGATTGTTATTTAGTTTAGTTTAGTTTAGCTTAGAGATACAGCAGGGAAACCTTTGGCCCACTAAGCCCGCACCGAACCCCTCAAACTAACACTATCCTACACACACGAGGGACAATTTACATTTATACCAAGCCAATTAACCTACAAAACTGTACGTCTTTGGAGTGTGGGAGGAAACCAAAGATCTCTGAGAAAACCCACGCAGGTCACGGGGAGAGCGTGCAAACTCCATACAGACAGCACCCGTAGTCAAGATGGAACCAGGGTCTCTGGCCCTGTAAGCATTGTAAGGCAGCAACTCTACCGCTGCGCCACCGTGACCGCCCTAACAATTTGACAACATTTGTAATTATGTTTAGAAAGGAACTGCAGATGCTGGTTTACACTGAAGATAGACACAAGCCGCTGGAGTAACTCAGCGGTACCAGCAGCATCTCCACTGAAGACAGACACAAGCCGCTGGAGTAACTCAGCGGGACCGGCAGCATCTCCACTGAAGACAGACACAAGCCGCTGGAGTAACTCAGCGGGACCGGCAGCATCTCTGGAGAGATAAGGAATCGGTGACATTTTGGGTCGACACCCTTCTGCAGACTGAGAGTCAGGGTAGAGGGAGTCTAGAGATATGGAAGGGTAAGGTGTGAAAGCAACAGATCAAAGCAGACGACGATAAGGAAATGCATTTGTCTTTACTTCACTGGTTCTTTATTACCACGTGTGGAGTGATATGATAATTTTTTGCATACAGATCAGTAAGGTTATTGTCGTACATAAATACAATCCCCAGTTTAGTACAGAATGTGAAGTACCAGCCCACTGAGTCCATATGCAGGAGTGACCAGGTATTGGGGCCATTTCCCAGTCACAGTTGTAGCTGGCCACAGAGGCTCGTTGCATCCGTCGCCTCGGTCGGTCCGGATGGTGCCCGACGTTGAAGATTATTGAAGATGATGCCGTTTATGTTGAAGATTTGCAGTCAGTGCCCGAGCCTCCTGTTGTTGTCGGTCGGTTTGAGGGCTTTATGTTGGCTGCTCCATCTTGCTCATTTAATGGCACGTTCACACTGCCAGAGTTTAACCACAACTTCTGGAGAAAAGAAACAAAAACTGGACATGGCAACTTCCTCCGTAAGGCACAGGAGCAGAATTCGGCAATTAAATGCTCCCACTATCACCTGTTCCGCTGAGTTACTCCAGCACTCTGTGAAACGTCACCTATCCATGTTCTCCACAGATGCTGCCTGACCCGCTGAGTTACTCCAGCATTCTGTGAAACGTCACCTATCCATGTTCTCCACAGATGCTGCCTGACCCGCTGAGTTACTCCAGCACTGTGTGAAACGTCACCTATCCATGTTCTCCACAGATGCTGCCTGACCCGTTGAGTTACTCCAGCACTGTGTGAAACGTCACCTATCCATGTTCTCCACAGATGCTGCCTGTCCCGCTGAGTTACTCCAGCACTCTGTGAAACGTCACCTATCCATGTTCTCCACAGATGCTGCCTGTCCCGCTGAGTTACTCCAGCACTCTGTGAAACGTCACCTATCCATGTTCTCCACAGATACTGCCTGACCCGCTGAGTTACTCCAGCACTTTGCGTCAGTTTGTGCCTCTCATAACACGTCACAATATAATAAATGGAAAGTAGAGTAAAGAAGGACGAGGGGAAACCTCATTGAAACTTACCGAATAGTGAAAGGCCTGGATAGAGTGGATGTGGCGAGGTGTTTCCACTAGTGGGAGTGTCTAGGACCGGAGGGCACAGCCTCAGAATTAAAGGATGTTCTTTTAGGAAGGAGAAGAGAAGGAATTTCATTCCGCCAGAGGGTGGTGAATCCGTAGAATTCTTTACCACAGACGGCTGTGGAGGCCACAAGTTAGTGGATATATTTAAGGCAGAGATAGATAGATTCTTGATTAATACGGGTGTCTGGGGTTATGGGGAGAAGGCAGGAGAATGGGATTAGGAGGGAGAGATAGATCAGCTATGATTGAATGGCAGAGCAGACTTGATGGTCCGAATGGCCTAATTCTGCTCCTATCCCTTATGATCTTATGACCTAAATGATGTTGTCCCCCACTCACGTTTGTGCCACTGCCAGAGAATATGGTGGTCAGGCCTCGGGCCTGGCTCGTGCGTCTCAGTATCTTTCCTGCCTTCAGCTCACACAGAAGGCCATCGTTACACGGCGAAGGGGATGTCATGTTGAAATATGTCTGCTCTGTAAAGATCAGGGAAAGACTTGTCACAACAAGACGTTTATTACTGTCATCCCTCTTGTCTGAAGAAAGGGCTCGACCCAAAACATCACCCATTGCTTCTCTCCAGAGATGCCGTCTGTCCCGCTGAGTTACTCCAGCACTCTGTGTTCCATCTTACTGTTATCTCAGTCTGCCTCATGCTCTGATCAATTGCATTCAGCTCCACGGGCGGCACGGTGGAGCAGCGGGTAGAGCTGCTGCCTCACAGCTCCAGAGACCTGGGTCTGATCCTGACTATGGCTGCTGTCTGTGCGGAGTTTGTACGCTCTCCCCGTGACCTGCGTGGGTTTTCTCTGAGATCTTCGGTTTCCTCCCACACCCCAAAGACGTACAGGTTTGTAGGTTAATTGGCTTGGTATGAATGTACAAACTCCGTACAGACGGCACCCGTGGTCAGGATCAAACCCGGGTCTCTGGCGCTGTGAGGCAGCAGCTCTACCCGCTGTGCCGCTGTGCTGCCCTTAATCCCAGTTTGCCGTGCAGTTCCTGGAGAGCATAAACATAAAAAGCTGGAGAGACCCAAATCGTCACCTATCCATTTTCTCCACAGATGCTGCCTGACCCGCTGAGTTACTCCAGCTCTCTGTACTTATCTTTGGTATAAACCAGCACCTGCACTTCCTTCCTCCACATACTGACCTTTGTTTGAGGACTGGAGAGGAGCTGTGGTCCTGCTACTGACTGGAGATCGTGGCTGTGAGTGGGACAGAGGCATGGAACTCGGTGGTAATCTGTGGTTGCAAGGCGGAGAGGGATCCTGAAACATAGAAACATAGACCATAGGTGCAGGGGTAGGCCATTCGGCCCTTCCAGCCAGCATCGTCATTCTATATGATCATGGCTGATCATCCAGAATCAGTACCCCGTTCCTGCTTTTTCCCCCATATCCCTCGATTCCGTTAGCCCCAAGAGCTACATCTAACTCTCTCTTGAATACATTTGATGAATCGGCCTCCACTGGCTTCTGTGGCAGAGAATTCCACAGATTCACATAATCTCTGGCTGAAAAGGTTTTTCCTGATCTCAGTCCTAAATGGCCGACCCCTTATTCTTCGACTGTGACCTACAACACTGTGACGTACAGGTTTGTAGGTTAATTAGCTTCTGTAAGTTGTAAATTGTCTCTAGTGTGTAGGGTAATGTTCGTGTATGGGACGATTGCTGGTCAGCACAGACTTGGTGGACCGAAGGGCATGTTTCCACACAGTATCTCTAAAGTGTAAAGCTCCATTGGAGTAATAAGAAGGAACTGCAGATGCTGGATGATCAGCCAAAGATAGACTGAAGATCTTGGAGAAAACCCACGAGGGTCACGGGGAGAACGTACAAACTCTGTACAGACAGCACCCGTAGTCGGGATCGAACCTGGGTCTCCGGCGCTGTGAGCTGCGCCATCGTGCTGCCTTTAGTGGGAGAGTCGAGGACCAGAGGGCACAGCCTCAAAATAAAAGGACGTTCCTTTAGGAACAGGATGAGGAGGAATTTCTTTAGTCAGAGGGTGGTGAATCTGTGGAATTCTTTGCCACAGACGGCTGTGGAGGCCAAGTCAATTGATATTTTTAAGGCAGAGATAGATAGATTCTTGATTAATACGGGTGTCAGAGGTTATGGGGGGAAGGCAGGAGAATGGGGATGGAGGGAGAGATAGATCAGCCATGATTGAATGGTGAAGTAGACTTTATGGGACGAATGGCCTCATTCTGCTCCTATCACGTATGAAATGCCCACGTTGATTTAAGATGGACTCACCTTGTTTTCCTCCATGTTTCGACTGTGAGCTCCAGGTTCAGTGTCGGGGTCTGTAAGGTAACTGGTGACAAGATTGTGTAGTGAAGATTCAGTCTTCCACAAATCAGACAGTCATAACTTGCCCTTAAACACATCAGAAACCACAGCGCAACAAGGAACTACAGCTGCTGGCTTACACAAAAGGACACAGAGTGCTGGAGTAACTCAGTGGGTCAGGCAGCATCTGTGGAGAACATGGATAGGTGACGTTTCACAGAGTGCTGGAGTAACTCAGCGGGTCAGGCAGCATCTGTGGAGAACATGGATAGGTGACGTTTCAGGGAATTGTGCCAACTCCAGACAGATTTGCAACAACTGCTCCTTCTGCAGTCGAGTGGGGTGGATGTGAGGGAGGAACTTAGAGCGGTGAAGGACCGGCAAGCTCGGCTCTTTACCTCTGAATCCTCCAAGATCATCTTCCGATCCAGGGTCCGCCATGTGGAGCAGGATGAGACGTGCTCACGTTACTTCTTCCATAAGGTTCACAGGGGGAGCTCTGTGATGAACAGCCTTAGGGAGGAGGACGGCTCGGTAACATCCTTGCAGACGAATATGCTGAGGATCTGCAAATCCTTTTACACGGATTTGTATGACAGAAAGGCCACAGACAGCACCGCCTCCCAGAACTTCCTGTCCTCTATCACGGAGGACAGCAAGCGGGAGAGTCTGGACCAACCACTGACCCTAGAGGAGCTGACTGGCTCCATCCGTTCCTTTGACTCGAGTAAAACTCCCGGAAGCGATGGCTTACCGGCCGAGTTGTATTCGGCTCTGTGGGACTGGGTGGGCCCGGACCTGCTGGAAGTGTACAACGACATGCTTCTAGCCAGCAGCATGTCAGACTCCATGAGGAATGGCAGCATCACCCTAATCCACAAGCAGAAGGGGGAGATGAAGGACATAAAGAATTGGAGACCCATAACAATGCTGAATGTAGATTATAAGATCCTGTCTAAGGCCATCGCCAACCGGGTCAAGTCTGCTCTGGGACAGGTGATCCACCCGGACCAAACCTGTGCTGTACCCGGCAGGAAAATCTCAGACAGCCTAGCGCTGCTGAGAGACACCATTGCCTACGTGCAGGACAGACGGGTGGATGCCTGCCTAGTCAGCTTGGACCAGGAGAAGGCCTTCGACAGGATATCGCACACGTACATGAGGGACGTGCTCTCCAAAATGGGTTTTGGGGAGGGAATCCGAAATTGGATCAAACTGCTCTACACCAATATCCGTAGTGCAGTCCAAATCAATGGGTGGGAATCAGACAGTGTCCCTGTAAGGTCTGGAGTCAGGCAGGGGTGCCCTCTCTCTCCTGTCTTGTTTGTCTGCTGTATTGAACCTTTTGCCGAGTCCATCAGGAAGGATGCGAGCATAAGAGGAGTGACATTGCCAGGCAGTGGGGGCATTCAAGTCAAAACCTCCCTGTACATGGACGATGTCGCTGTCTTCTGCTCGGATCCAGGGTCGGTCCACAGACTGATTAGTATCTGTGACCAGTTTGAGTCAGCCACGGGAGTCAGGGTGAATCGCAGGAAGAGCGAGGCCATGCTCTTTGGCAACTGGCCTGACCGAACTTCTGTCCCCTTCACCATCAAGCCTGACTTCTTGAAGGTGCTGGGGATCTGGTTCGGGGGGGCTGAGGCGTGTAACAAGAATTGGCTGGAGCGGATAGTCAAGGTGGGGAAGAAGCTGGAGCTGTGGAGGCAACGCTCCTCTCCATAACCGGAAAAAATGTGGTCATCAGGTGTGAGGTGCTCTCGGGGCTGCTGTACTTGGCGCAAGTGTGGCCTGTCCCTCCCTCCTATGCCACAGGGATCACCCGGGCCACCTTCCAGTTCATCTGGGGGTCGAGGATAGACCAGGTGCGACGGGCCACAATGTACAAGTCAGCAGACAACGGGGGTAAAAGCGTGCCCAAAGTAGCCCTCACCCTGATGGCCATCTTTGTGTGTGGCTGCATCAGGCGGAGTGTAGAGCCAAGGCACGTGGGCACCGTGTCACTACCTGCTGAGGTTCTACCTGTCCCCGTTGTTGCGAAGGATGGGCCTGGCGCAGATGCCACGCAATGTGCCAGTCAGCTGGACATTGCCGCCCCATCTGTCGTCTGTGGAAAGGTTCTTCCGGACCAACACCTTTGACCACATGTCCATTGGGCAGTGGTCAGCACGGAATGTCCTGCAGGCACTGCAGGGAAAGGACTCGATTGATCCGGTGGCGTGGTTCCCAGAGCAGACTGCCCAGCTTGTCTGGCAAAATGCCTCATCGCCAGAACTCACCAACAAGCACCAAGACCTGGCTTGGCTGGCGGTGAGGGGAGCCCTCCCAGTCAGATCCTTCCTGCACCGTCGGAACCTCACTACCAGCGCACGCTGCCCTCGGGACGGCTGCTATGGAGAGGAGACGGTTGCCCACCTCTTTGCAGAGTGTGGATTTGCAAAAAGAGTCTGGAGAAGTATGCAAGGGTCCCTGGCACGCTTTATCCCGAACAGCTCGGTCACAGAGGACTCTGTGATTTACGGACTGTTCCCAGGGACACATTCAGAGACTGACATCGAATGCTGCTGGAGGGTCATCAACTCGGTGAAAGATGCTCTTTGGTCTGCCCGAGCGTTGTTCACCACCCAGCAGAGCGAGATGTCCGTCAGGGAATGTTGCCGACTGGCCCGCTGCAGACTGCTGGAGTACGTGCTGAGGGACGCACTGAAGCTTGGTGCAGCCAACGCCAAGGCTCGGTGGGGGAGGGCCACAGTCTAGGGTCCTCCCGCTGCTGGACATGGGGGGCACAGTATGGTGGAGACGCCCCTCAAAATAAGGGAAGGTATCCCACGCCAGGGGGCCACGTGAGTGGCACGGGTGGGGGACGGATCTGTGGAATTGGAAACAAATGTATTAACTGCATTGAACAATTTGTATAGCCTCCGAAAATGTCGGATGAATGTTTCGCACGGTTCACGTATTGTATATATTTATTACTTGAATAAAGTCTATTTTGAAATTAAAAAATAAATTAAAAAAATGGTGACGTTTCAGGTCGAGACCCTTCATGAGACTGAGAGGGCTGCTGTTTGTCCCTGGGGTTACGGCGAGTTTGTTGGGTGATGTTTGATTACACAGAGCAGACTTCGAATTTTGAACGGCTTGGATAGAGTGGAAAAGAAGGAACTGCAGATGCTGGAAAATCGAAGGTACACAAAAATGCTGGAGAAACTCAGCGGGTGCAGCAGCATCTATGGAGCGAAGGAAATAGGTAACGTTTCGGGCCGAAACCCTTCTTCAGACTGATAGGGGGTGGGGAGAAGAAAGGAAAAAAGGAAAAAGGCGGAGGAGGAGCCCGAGGGCTGGGGGAGGGGAGGAGACAACCAGATGGCTGATGAAGGGGAGGGGACAGCAAGGGCTAGCAGAATTGGGAGAATTCAATGTTGAGGCCCCCCAGGATGTAGACTGCCCAAGCGGAATATGAGGTCCATTTCCTCCAATTTACGGTGTTGCTCGCTGTGGCCATGGAGGAGACCCAGGACAGAGAGGTCAGATACGGAATGGGAGGGGGAGTTGAAGTGCTGAGCCACCGGGAGTTCAGGTTGGTTATTGCGGACCGACCGGAAGTGTTCGGCGAAACGATCGCCAAGCCTCCGCTTGGTCTCACCGATGTAGATCAGCTGGCATCTAGAGCAGCGAATGTAATAGATGAGGTTGGAGGAGATGCAGGTGTCTTGCAGACCCAAGCAGTCGTTCCAGGTGCGACAGAGGTTCACCTGCATCTCCTCCAACCTGCATCTCCTCCAACCGCAATAACCAACCTGAACTCCCGGTGTCTCAGCACTTCAACTCCCCCTCCCATTCCGTATCTGACCTCTCTGTCCTGGGTCTCCTCCATGGCCACAGCGAGCAACACCGTAAATTGGAGGAAATGCACCTCATATTCCGCTTGGGCAGTCTACATCCTGGGGGCCTCAACATTGAATTCTCCCAATTCTGCTAGCCCTTGCTGTCCCCTCCCCTTCATCAGCCATCTGGTTGTCTCCTCCCCTCCCCCAGCCCTCGGGCTCCTCCTCCGCATTTTTCCTTTTTTCCTTTCTTCTCCCCACCCCCTATCAGTCTGAAGAAGGGTTTCGGCCCGAAACGTTACCTATTTCCTTCGCTCCATAGATGCTGCTGCACCCGCTGAGTTTCTCCAGCATTTTTGTGTACCTTGGATAGAGTGGATGTGGGGGAGGGATAGAGAGAGAGGGAATGCCGGGGCTCCCTGAAGTTAGAGAAATCAATGTGGATACAATTGTACTGTAAGCTGCCCAAGTGAAATATGAGATGCTGTTCCTCCAATTTGCGTTTAGCCTCACACTGACAATGGAGGAGCCCCGAGAACAGAAAGTTCTGTGTGGGAATGGGTGGGGTAGTTAAAGTATTTAGCAACCGGGAGATCAGGTTAGACGTTAACAGAAACCTCTGGGAGCGACACAGTGTGTCTAAGAAGGAACTGCAGATGCTGGAAAATCGAAGGTACACAAAAATGCTGGAGAAACTCAGCGGGTGCAGCAGCATCTATTGAGCGAAGGAAATAGGCAACGTTTCGGGCCGAAACCCTTCTTCAGACACAGAGTGTCTGATGTGGGGTTCAGAGCCCAGCTGACAGTCCACACTTGCCCGAGAGAGCGGTCGTGATCTCACACACCATCTATTGCAGGCGGGTCTGGTTCTCACCGTGAGATGTGGCGAGCGGGGTCAACGCCGTCCACGCTGTCCCCACAAGGTGCAAGGATCAGCCTTGTGTTTGGGGAATGATTAACAGAAACCATGGCCACAGTATCAGCTGCCGCACTTCACAACACTCTTCCATTGGCCGCTTGAAACTGTTACACGCCCGGAACATAGAACTGTGAGGCAGTTTCGTTTCCAGTTTATCTTTAGTTTCATTCTATTACTTTTTTAGTTTACTTTTTTTAGTTTGAAGTTTAATTTAGAAGTTTACATTGGAGTTTAAAAGTTTAGTTTGCGACCGGAGTCCTGGCTCAAGAACATGGAGGGGGAAAAAGTCCGGCAGCCTATTATTCCGTGGCTTTACCAGCTGTAGTAAATGGCATGCCAGCCTGCTTACGAGTTGCAGCGGCGACGGCGACAATGTTCTTGATCACCCGTGTGTAGTGACTGTTCCTCATGCCGTGAACTCTGAAACTACACAGCATTTCACAGCTGAGCTGTATGCCCTGCTGACTCATGCCTCCATATTGGCAAAATATCAAAGTGCTAATATCTACACCGATTCTCGCTATGCGTTTGGGGTTGTACATGACTTTGGGCAGTTATAGAAAAACAGAGGATTCATCACATCAACAGGAAAGACCATTAAACCTGATAAACTGGCCTTACATTTATTGGATGCTATCCAATTGCCACAGCAAATTGCAGTTATTAAATGCGAGGGTCAAAAATTATCAGATGCTGATGTATCAAAGGGAATCAAAGTCGTTTTAAATTTGCTGTTTTTTTCCTTTTTCCCCCTCCCACAAATATGTAATATGTGAATATGTGATTCTGTTCCATTCTGTTTGTAGTTTGTTTGTTTGTTTTTTGCACAATTCGTGAGCATTGCCACTTTTCATTTCACTGTACATCTCGTATGTGTATGTGACGAATAAACTTGACTTGGAAACAAGTCAGCTGATTATGTAGCTAAACAGGTTGTCTTGAGGCAAACCCCACAATTACAAAATGTTAAAATGAAGTCTGAAGCACAAAGAAAGTTCCCGAGTAGCATTGATGTAACCCAGTAGCAGGATGCCCAGAGCCCAGCGTCACTCCAGGAAAAGAATTCCGGAACCAAAGCAGAGTGTTATCAAGTCCCCATTGTCTGGGTCCACCCTGATGGTCAGGTAGTTTGTCCCAGGAGCCTATTTTTGCCCCTGTCTCGCCCAGCCCCTGGACAGGCTCACATGGGAAAAGGGGGAAAGCACACACATTGCACCAGGTATATCAGTCATAATTGATAAGGTTGCAAGAACATGTCTGGTGTGTCAACAAAATAATAGACGCCTGCAAAATGTAACCACCTATGACAACCTGAAATGCCTTTTGAGAATTTACAAATTGATTTTGTATATATGCCAGCAGAAAAGGATTTTAAGTACATTCTGATCATATTGATATGTTCTCCAGATAGGTGGAAGCACACCCCACTAGGAGGGATGATGCAAGGATGGCAGGCAATATTTTAATGAAAGAAATAATGCCTAGATTGGGGATACCCATGGGAATAAACAGTGACAGAGGAACTCATTTCACTGGTAAATTAGTTCAGAACTTGTCGAAGGCTCTTGGGTTCCAGTGGATATTACACACCATATCAACCACAGTCCTCGGGGATGGTGGAAAGAATAAATGGGGAAATTAAAGCTACTTTGGCCAAAGTATGCCAGCAAAATAGGTTGTTGTGGCCAGACGACATGCCCGTAGCGATGTATGCCCTGAGAAATCAGAAAAATAGAAACAAGGCTTATTGATGGGGCGACCTATGACAACAGGAACCCGACTCCCGATGACTCCTGATAAGGTAGCCCTGATATGGAATGATGAAATGTCCTTAAGATATGCTCAAGCCATGCGTGAAACAGTTGTTAAAATCTATGAGAAAGTTATGCAAGACAAGTTCCTCCGGCAGAAGGAAATACGCACCCGTTTAAACCATGAGATCAGGTTTATGTGCGTACAAAGAACAAAGGTTCTTTCTCTTCTAGGTGGAAAGCACCACAATTGGTGCTGCTAACAACATGGACAGCAGGAAAAATAAAATAAAATCCCGATTGGATACATGCCACCAGATGTAAACTGCATCACACAGACGGAACCCTCGAGGAGAAGGAAACGCAAGTGCTGTACATTTTTATTGTGATAAGACGATGATTAAAAAGTGTCCCTTTTAATATTCTTTATTAACTATCTTTGTAGTATTAAATACATGAATATATTAACATTTTACTTCGGAGTCACGTGAGTGAGTACGTGAAGAAGGCTGACAGCCCGCATGCGCGTCATTACGTCTAGTGCATTGCGCAATGACTGACTGGGTAGCGTCTGCGGACGTCTAAACCCACATGGAGCACCTGATGGAGAGGTTGCTCCACTATGATATACTCCAAAGGAGGGAGTTATCAGCGCGGGTCTCCTCGGGGGGCAGCGGCACCTGTTTCTGGGCTGCACAATGTCTCCCTCTCTGAGGAGGGGAGCATTCGGGGTCAGTTTCTGTCTGACTCAGAGCAAAAATCCTGATATAGGTCCGTGGGAGGGGCCATATCGGTGCAGGTATCCTCAGGGGCCTGCGGCAGCACCTGTTTTCAGGGCTGCCTACGAATCTCCCTCTGTGTGGAGGGGAGTGCGAGTGGTCAGTGTGTAACTGACTTCAAATTCGAAAGTATGTCCTTTCTTTCTTTTTAAATCTTTTTATTGTTTTTTTTCCAAAAAACAAAAATAAAACATAAAAAACAGAGCAAAATGAATAATGATTAACATAACAATGGTATTGATACATAGGGATCAGGATTACATTAATAACAGGTATAACCTAATATGAGACCAGTGTCAAAATACACAATGAATATAGACCTCCCGGTCTCTATGTAAATATAGTTAAATCTTTAAAAGGAAACTTATAAATGTAAAAAAAAGCAAAGATAAAAAGACAAAAACAAAAAAACAAAAACTAAAACTAAACTAAAAAATAATAAAAAAAATTGATAAGAATAAAATAAGAATAAAAATAAAATAAATAAATAAAACAAAACAAAGCAAAACCGAATCTGAACTGGGAAATTCAACAATTTAAGTCTGTTTGTCGTCAAGTCCGTTCCACCCTATGAAGGTAAAATGATTTTTATAACAGTTAAAGAGGGAACAATTTATGTTGTATGAAAGTGTTCAATACATTTTTGCCCAAGTCTTATCAAATTTAACCAAGGGTTCAACAATGTCACTTCTGATTTTTTTCTAAATTTAAACATTATATCGTTTCAGAATACCACTGGAGTGTGGTCGGAGGGTTGGAATCTTTCCATTTAAATAAAATAAATCTTCTGGCAATTAATGTGGTAAAAGCAATCAACCGATGGGTGGAGCTGGACAAATGAATGGAATCTAACATTGGTAGCCCAAAAATTGCAGTAATAGGATGAGGTTGTAAATCAATACCTAAGACTACCGAAATAGTATCAAAAATGTATTTCCAATATTTTTCCAAAAGAGGGCAGGACCAAAACATATGGGTCAGTGATGCCACTTCAGAGTTACATCTATCACAGGTAGGATTTATAAGACCATAAAAACAAGCTAACTTATCTTTTGACAGTACACAAAAATGCTGGAGAAACTCAGCGGGTGCAGCAGCATCTATGGAGCGAAGGAAATAGGCAACGTTTCGGGCCGAAACCCTTCTTCAGACTGATAGGGGGTGGGGAGAAGAAAGGAAAAAAGGAAAAATGCGGAGGAGGAGCCCGAGGGCTGGGGGAGCCCTCAGCCCTCCTTATATGTCATATTATCTTTTGACATATGAGCTCTGTGAACCACCTTGAATTGTATCAAAGCGTGTCTTACACACATTGAAGAGGTATTAACTAATTGAAGAATCCTCTCCCATTTCTATAGATAAAGAAATTTGGAGTTCTCTTTCCCAGTCATTCTTAATTTTATCAAATGTATCTATTTGTAATTTCAAAATCAACTCATAAATAGTCGTTATTAATCCTTTCTGATAAGGGTTCAACTGTAAAAAAAATTCCAAAATTTCGGGTTGATGTGGTAGTGGAAAAAGGGGTAGAGTAGCCTTCAAAAAATGTCTAAATTGTAAATATCTAAAAAAGTGTGAATTAGGTAAGTTATATTTATTGGAGAGTTGTTCGAAAGACATAAAACAACCCTCCAAAAACAAATCACGAAATGCTACTAATCCCTTCCTCTTCCATAACAAAAAAACTTGATCAGTACTAGATGGTTGGAAGAGAAAATTGGATAAAATAGGACTCGATAAGATAAAATCATTTAGTCCAAAAAACGTACGAAATTGAAACCATATTCGGAACGTATGTCTTATTATTGGGTTCGTCGTATATTTATTCAATCTCGTAATTGTAAAAGGTAATGAGGCCCCTAGAATAGAAGCCAATGATAGCCCTTGTAAGGAATCACGTTCTAGGTTTATCCATCCAGGGCATTGGGTATCTTCTAAATCTTTTGTCCAAAATGTTAAATAACGAACATTGACTGCCCAATAGTAGAGTCTAAGGTTCGGCAATGCCAAACCACCAACTTTTTTTGATTTCTGTAGGTATTTTTTACCTAGTCTGGGATTTTTATTCTGCCATATATATGAAGAAATTTTGGAGTCTATAATATCAAAGAAAGATTTGGCAATAAAAATTGGTATCGTCTGAAATAAATACAGAAATTTAGGTAAAATGTACATTTTAATAGCATTGATTCGGCCAATTAAGGATAAGGACATTGGTGACCATTTAGTGAACTGATGTTTAATATGGTCAATTAAAGGCATAAAATTAGCTTTAAATAAATCCTTGTGTTTTCATACCTAAATAAGTAAAACTTTCGGTATGGAAACGGTCCATAATTCGAAACTAGATTATTTAATGGGAAAAGCTCACTCTTACTAAGATTTAATTTATAACCAGAAAAACTACTAAATTGATTAAGTAATGCTACTATTGCAGGAATAGATTTCTCAGGGTTAGAAATAAATAATAACAGATCATCTGCATAAAGAGTTAGCTTATGTGTCTTATTCCCGTGGACAATACCAAAAATATTAGGGGATTCCCTAATAGCGGTGGGTAAAGGTTCCAAAGCAATATCAAATAGTAAAGGACTTAAGGGACAGCCCTGTCTAGTACCTCGAAAGAGCCTGAAAAAAGGGGATCTCTGATTATTAGTAAATACAGAAGCCTGAGGTACAAGATATATCAGTTTGATCCAAGAGATAAATTTTGGATCAATCTTAAATTTTTCAAGTATATTGAATAAGTATTCCCATTCTACTCTATCAAACGCTTTCTCGGCATCAAGTGAGATGACACATTCTGGGGTTTTATTAGACGCTGTATATACAATATTCATTAATCTCCTAATGTTAAAGTATGAGTAACGATTTTTAATAAAACCTGCCTGATCTTCAGAGATAATTTGCGGTAAAATCTTTTCCAATCTCATAGCTAATATTTTGGAAAGAATTTTAAAATCTACATTTAACATTGATATAGGTCTATATGATGTCACTTCAGTAGGGTCTTTATCTTTTTTAAGAATTAAAGAAATAGAAGCTTCATAAAAAGATTGTGGTAATCTATTCCTTAAAAAGGCTTCTTTAAATACCTTGCATAGCCATGGGGACAATAAATTTGAGAAATACTTTAAAAATTCTACTGTAAACCCATCTAAACCGGGAGCTTTACCAGAATTCATTGAAAAAATTGCTTTCTGTATTTCTTCTTCCATGATGGGTTCATCTAACAACAGAGACTCATTATATGGTAAATTTGGTAAGTTCAGTATCTTTAAAAACTCATGCATTATATTGGAATCAGTAGGAAAATCTGATTGGTATAGGGAGGTATAAAATTCCTGAAAGGATTTATTAATTTCGTCATGGTCTACAGTTACTGTACCATCACGTTTACTCACTTTAGTAATCTGACGCTTGGCCGACACTGCTTTCAATTGATTAGCAAGTAATTTACCAGATTTTTCGCCATGTATATAAAATTGACTTTTGGTTTTAAGTAACTGGTTCTCAATCGGTGATACTAATAACAAATCATATCTCAATTGAAGTTCAACTCTATTCTTATAGAGCTCTAAACTAGGAGCTTTTGAATATTTTTTATCAATTTCTTTAATCTCGTCAGCCAATGTGCGTATTTCTTTTTGTGTTTGTTTTTTTAATCCCGAGGAGTATGTCCGTGGAACATACTGGAGCACATGCATATGGCTCCAAGGAAATACTCGCAAATGAAGGGGTTACTGCTGGAAGAGTTGTTCCAGCCGTTGGCAGAAAACCCGGAAGGGGCCAGAGTTCCCCTCACGCTACAAGGGCCGGCAGTGAACAGCGCTATCCGGGGTGACATTGGAGGGGGCATGAAATCCAGGAAATGAAACCAGCCGCCGAATCTTCTCTTCAGGTAAGACTTATCCAACAGGTATACCTGGATGAGGAAGCAAAAGCTGTCGGACTGATCAAGGTACCGACGACGAACAAAGCTTCATCGTATCGGCGACGACACACCCCACGCCTCATCGGCAGTAAGCAGTTCACTGAAGCTGGTGGCAGCTTGAAAGCTGGGCAGAGGTCTTTCAGGCCAAGGTCCAAGCCGGTCTCAGGAAATATGGAATCCACACACCCTACCAGTCCTACTCTCCAATCAAGGACGGGAATAGAACCCACATCAGGGGCCTTTGGGCTTACCATGAGACCACCGGTAACCATGGAGGTAGGTGGGTCTGGTTCTTCCGAAACATGGGGTATGTGGACCAGTTACAAGTTGGTAATATTTACACTTGTTTTTGTACAAATGACAATGATAACATGAGATTCAGGTCCGTTTATAAACTAAAGTGATAACATGTGATTGGTTTATTTTGCACAGTGTACAAGGGCTCCAAGCATGGCTTGGTATTGGGGCCAGAGTTGTCTTTCGAGGCAGACTCAGTATTACGGCTAGGATTGCCTTCCGAGACAAGCTCGGAAATATGGCCAGAGTTGTCTTTCGAGGCAACCTCAGAATTATGGCCGGAGTTGTCTTTCAAGGCAGGGCCAGTATTATGGCCAGAGTTGTCTTTCGAGGCAGGCTCAGTATTATGGCCAGGATTACCTTTCGAGACAGGCTCGGGAATCTGGCCAGAGTTGTCGTTCGAGGCAGGCACGGAATTATGGCAGGCGTGGCCTGTTCATTGTGAAAGATGGAGGATGTCGGTTCATCCTTGATGTTACGACTCCCGAAAGCAGGTACTGCAGAGTCGCGTAACATAAGTCAAAAACCAGGTTTAAGTTCAAAAATAGTTTTTAATTACTCAATAACACACCCAAAAACCCAAACCTGATTCAAACAACCCAGACAAGGATATGAATGGATTAACAATCAACTTAAAAGTGCTCAGGCCAGCCACGTGATGGACCGTCGAACCTGAGGCTCTAAACCTGCGTAAAAGAAAGCTATCCCTGAAACAGAATACCGATAACTTCTAAGGACAGCCCAATTCAATATTTGGTACTACGTAATGTTGCAATTACACGAAGTTCTATGCCATGTGGCCAGGCCTTTCCACAGCTCACACCAGCAATCAGCTCACGAGGCAGGGTCGTCGGAGAGAGACTAGAATTCTGGGAGGTACACAAAAATGCTGGAGAAACTCAGCGGGTGCAGCAGCATCTATGGAGCGAAGGAAATAGGTAACGTTTCGGGCCGAAACGAATTCTGGGAACTCTGCTATTTATACTTCAGATGAGTCACCTGACGCAGCTTGGCCAATCGGGTACAGGAGCCTTTTAACCCCTTGTTGTCCCGACTCATCCACCAGGCCTGCACTCGGGAAGGAAACAGAGAAAGGTTAATACATAACATTGACCAGGAGGGGGAGCGCCTAACACTTGATTTAACTCGCATGTGCAACATAGACTTGTCAGAATATGGAACTTCGTTACTGTCTAACAACTGATTTCCATAGGATCTTTATGGCATGCATCGATCTCAAAGATGCATACTATTCAGGTTCCATTCACAGGGATCACCGGAGACATTTGAAATTTATCTGGATGGGGCAATGATAACAGTTAATGCGTTGCAAAATGGGCTAACTTCAGCTCCCAGGACATCTACCTAATTACTAAACCGGTGCTTGGACTGCTCAGAGCTCAAAAACACTTGTTATGGCTTACCTGGATGATATTCTAAATGCTGTGTTTTGCTAAAATCAACTGTTTCAGCCGCAACTATATTTGAGAAATTGAGGTTCCTCATCCATCCAGTTAAATTTAAGTTGATACCAACTAGAGTTATTGGTTATTTGGATTTACCTTTAACTATTAATTTATCTGTGACTCCGCCCTGGGGCAAGAGATTGGAATCAATAGAAGCCTGTAACAACCTTGTTATTAAGCAGCCTTCTATTCATCAAGTGTAATTGGCAATATAGCAGCTGTGTTTCAGCTGTGCAATTTGGGCCTTTGCATTATCAGAACTTACAACGTGCAAAGTAGTAACCTCTCAAGTGCCATGTAGGTCATTGTTAACAGACCTATGCTATTACCAGCTGAAGCTACCAAAGTCACAATGGTGGACGAACAGTATTCAGCATTGCTCCAGTAGTTTTGGTCAGTAAATCTTCAGTTATATTACAAACTGATGCGAGTGCTCAAAGATGGAAAATTACGAATGCCATCTCTAGTTACGGAGGCGGATGGGATTTGAATGAATTACCAATTCTTCAGTTATTGGTATCAACTACCTATAGACACTAGGTGCATACTATGGGTTAAAGGGTTATTGTGCGAATATGCATAATCTGCATGCTCAGTTCCAAGTTGATACACTGTGGTGGTGGCATATGTTAGTCACATGGGTGCAATCAAGTCAAAGTATCCTGTCATAATTTACCTAACCTCATTTGGCGCTGGTGTATCATCACGTAAAATCAATGACAACACAGAATGGATGTTGGATCACAAAGTATTTTATGACATTATGGCTCGATGGAACACCGAATATCGATATGTTTGTATCCAGGCTCATTCACCGGTTGTAAAGACATGTGGCATCACAGTGGCGAGAGATACATTCTCGCTACACGGGGGAGGAATGTTCTTTTATGTCTTTTCTCCATTTTGCCTCATCAGTCGGGTCTTGCAATAAATTCAGCAAGATCCCACTTCAGGTTTTTGTACTGTTTGACTGGCCTATGCAGCTATGGTTCCCGCTAATGTTGGGAATAATAATAGCACCTTATATGGGTATACTAAACATAAAACTTTGCTGGTTCAGCCTGTGACTTGGGGAACCAGCCTCTACATGATTAAATCAATTCATTGCCTTGCAGACTCTGAGAAGACTGCTCCTGCGGCTCGGGTTGTCAGACCGATCCATGTATGTGCTCACTGCAGAGTGCAGGGATAGCACCAAAAAAGCAGTACATTTCCTCTTCAGGAGATGGGAAGCGTTTTGTTTAAATGCTATGTTACATATAATACGGCATGGATACTGACGTCTTAGAGTTCATTTTCAAATGGGTCCTTGACAATAAATTAAGTTATAGAACCATTAACTGTGCCCAACGTGCTTTCTCATCATATTTGCTGCAGCGGGCGGGACCCGCTCTGTCGGGTCTCACCTCTGATATCCAGTTTATAAAGGATATCTTTAACACAAGTTCTCCCAGGCCCAAATACACGGAAGTATGGGATATTGACATTGTGTTAACACTACTTCACCAGGGGGCTCCAGCTACATCCTTATCTTTGGCCTGGCTCTCATAAGGTAGTTATCCCCATGGTGCTGTTCTCAGCGCAACGGGTCCAGTCATTACATAAATTGCGACTGGACAGGATGGTTACACCTGCAAATAATATAATATTTCATGTTTATGATTTAGTTAAGCAGGGAAGCCCAGGGGCGTCAGGTCTCAAACTAGTTCTCATGGCATACCCCATGGACCTTCGGTTATGTGTGGTCACACATTTACAACAATATGTCAAGGTCACCTAGAGCCTTAGAGGCTCTGATACTAGCAATGTTTGTTAGTTACTAAAAACCTCATAAGAAAGTATCTGTTCAGACCATCTCCAGGTGGTTAAAACGGGGTTTTGGCTTATGCAGGAGTAGATACTAATATTTTCTATCTCACTCCACCAGGGCTGCTACAACATCCTAGCGACTGCAGGATGGTCTAACGAACGAGTTTCCAAACATTTTATAATAACCCATTGCCAGACCAGGGGTATTTGCCAACTCTATTTTAGGTTCTATTTTATAGTTTCCCCCCGGATGAGAGGGGTTACTATTATTATTATTTGTTCATTGAACAGCATCAGCATGTTTTTAATCTATGTCATGTCTGTATGCATTATGAATGTTTCCCTTATCTGTGGTCAACTGATGCAGTCGTGCTCATGTGGACTCGTTTTCACGGCATGAAATCACAGAGCTTTGAAATCTTCACGTAGTCACTCACGTGACTCTGAAGGAAAATAGTAAGATTAAATGAGAACTTACCAGTTTGAAGTTTGATCTTTATTTTATGAGGAGTTACGATGAGCGATTACGTGCCCTCCGCTCCCAACCCTCGTATCATAAAGGTCATCTGGTAGTTCTAGTCCTCTCTAATCTTACTATGTTCAGTTCACCAACTGTTATCTGTGATTTCACACCGCTGCCTTGAAGATTGACGTGCATGTGGGCTGACGGCCTTCTTCACGTAATCGCTCATCGTAACTCCTCATAAAATAAAGATCAAACTTCAAACTGGTAAGTTCTCATTTAATCTTACTATTATATGGAATCATGGAGGATATGAGGGTGGAGAGAGACATCTAGATAGTTACAAGAAACAGAATGAAGGTCGAAGTTGGAGCATGAAATTCTACGAACAACTTTCACACAGAACACAGTGAACTCAGATCTGAAAGAAAAACATGCTTCCCTATCTGATTAGGATGTTGGGTTTGTGCCCATATCCGTACGCAAGCTGAAGAAGGGATCCCTTTGCGAGCTCAAGGACGGGTTCCAACCAAATTATATTCTGACACGTATGCCTCCATTTTTGCAACTGATCAATGAGAGAAAATATTAATATCCTTGCTTACTTCATTTTGATTGGAATACAACAAAGTAATGAAAGGGTGTTTGGATGTGACAATTGGCATCTCAACGTCTCGACCCCGAAACGTCACCCATTCCTTCCCTCCAGAGATGCTGCCTGTCCCGCTGAGTTACTCCAGCATTTTGTGCCTATCTTTAGTTTAAAGTAATCTTTATTAACCCTAGAGGCTTCTAATAACGTCATGTTAGATTATCACTGAATCACAAGAATGGAGTCAGATTCTACCCATGTGAGATTTTAGATTTGTTTATTATTGTCACGTGTATCGAGGTACAATGAAAATTATTTTTGTTGCGTGATATCCATGAATACATGATTACAATCGAGCCGTCCACACAGTACAGATACAGGATAAAGGGAATAATGTTTCGTGCAAGATAAAGTCCAGTAATGTCCAATTAAAGATAGTCCAAGGGTCTCCAATGAGGTAGATAGTAGTTCAGGACCGCTCTCTAGTTGGTGAGAGGACGGTTCAGTTGCTTGATAACAGCCGGGAAGAAACTGTCCCTGAATTTGGAGGTGTGCGTTTTCACACTTCTGTACCTCTTGCCCGATGGGAGAGGGGAGAAGAGAGAGTGACCGGGTGAGACTGGTTCCTGATTAAGCTGCTGGCCTTGCGGAGGCTGGTCCTTGGATGGGGGTGGGTCACTGCGGGGAGTGGGGGGGGGAGGGGGGGGGAGATAGTGCTTTGTATTGGTCAGTCTGGGTTGGAGATAGCCCTGTCACTAGGATTGCCTACTGTCCCGTATTAGCCGGGACATCCCGTATATTGGGCTAAATTGTTTTGTCCCATATGGGACCACCCTTGTCCCATATTTGACTGCTTCTACTTGGGCCGAGAGGACTGTCGGGTCGAAGCGCCGCGTCCGGCCCCGCCTCAACCGTCCCGACGTAGTGCAGCCCATGGAGTGCAGCAGCAGCGCCTCGCCCGTGGCCCCGTCGGTCGGTCGGCAGCCCGGCCAGCTGTCCGACCTTCGGACCTTCGCTTACCGCCGACGCCACCACCCCTCCTTCTCATGGCCGATCATCGGTTCATGAGTTGGATGGGGTGCTGGGCCAAAACTCCTCAGCTGGCCCGCCGGCTGGGCTTTGTGTGCAGTCCAGCACCCGGGCCAACTCATCATTCACCCAGCCACGGCCGAGTCGCTCAACGAATTGCCTTCGGGAACGTTGGCGAAACTACCTGTCACAAACCACCCTTTATGCAATACAACATTCTTGTTCCAGCTCTCACAATTCTGAAGTTTAATCTTTCCACATCATTCAACTAAAGGTTAAATAAAGAAAACACCCTTCTGGCATTGTCCGGCCTTAATTTTATAAAACTGCCCCTCCCCGACACATCACTTGCCTGCGATATCTCCCCAGAGACACATCACGGAAAGTTCTGGAACCTCCCACAGCCGGACAGTCACATCATGTTCCCTTGTCTTCATGTTCCAGCTATTTTACATCTTCACATCTTTTGTCAGCGGGTTTGGGCCCCATATCTGAGGAAGGATGTGCTGGCTCTGAAGAGGGTCCAGAGGAGGTTTACGAGAATGATCCCAGGGATGAGTGGGTTAACATATGATGAGCGTTTGTTGGCACTGGGCCTATAGAGATTAAAGATCCAGAGCAGAAACAGGCCCTTCGGCCCACCGTGTCTACATTGACCTGCGATAATTTACACTTACACCTAGCCAATTAACCTACAAGCCTGCACGTCTTTGGAGTGTGGGAGGAAACCGGAGCACCCGGAGAAAACCCACACAGGTCACAGGGATAACGTGCAAACTCCACACAGACAGCACCCATACTCAGGTTTGAACCCGGGTATCTGTTGCTGTGAGGCAGCAGCTCCACCCGGTGCACCACCGTGCTGCTGGAGTTTGGAAGGATGAGAGGGCATTTCATAGAAACATATAAAGTTTGTAGAGGATTGGACAAGCTTGATGCAGGAAATATGTTCCCGATGTTGGGGAAGTCCAGAACCAGGGGTCACAGTTTCAGAATAAGGGGTTGGCTATTTTGGACTGGGATGAGGAAAAACCTTTCCACCCAGAGAGTTGTGAATCTGTGGAATTCTCTGCCACAGAAGGCAGTGGAGGCCGATTCATTGGATGTTTTCAAGAGAGAGTTAGATTTAGCTCTTAGGGCTAACGGAATCAAGGGATGTAGGGAGAAAGCAGGAATGGGGTACTGATTCTCGATGATCAGCCATGATCATATTAAATGGCGGTGCTGGCTAGAAGGGCCGAATGTCATACTCCTGCACTTATTTTCTATGTTTCTATGATATAGATCATGTACAGGGAGAGGAGATCAGTTTAACCTGACATCATGTCCGGCACGGACATTGTGGGCCGAAGGGCCTGGTCCTGTGCTGTACTATTCTATGCTCCCTCAAGCACCATTGATTAATGACTAAACACTAACACCTTTCTACACGTTGGCTGGAGTCACCTTGTTGAGGTGAAGGGTTGTCTACCCCTGCTTTCTCAGTAGACGATTGAGATACTTGCGCTCTGGGAGAACCATCCTGATGCACATTTCCTTGGTTTGTCCGGTCAAGTTGCCTTTCAGGAGATATCCAGTGATCTTGGCCAAGCCATAGCTTTCTGATTTGATGTAACTGGAGCTCTTGCCTTTGGCCACTGGAGTGCTGATTTGGAGACAGATATCTTGGATCTTCTGGCGAAGATGGTGGAGATGGTTGACGTCTCTCTCCATCCTGTCCACCCCGTACCGTTCCACCCGTTGCCAGAAGGACGTGTTGAAGTGACGGTAGAGATGCCAGTCCAGGGCGTTCCAGCGCTGGAGGGTGGAGAGAAGATCAGGGGGGAGTGGGCTTCTGGTCGAGGGGTCACGGGCGTTGAGCTGGAAGGACACCATGTCCTCCATGTCCCAACACAGAGCCTCCCGCAACAAGACCAGCGACTGGTCAAAGTACTCGGCCAGCAAGACCAGATGGAAGGTAGAGTCGAACTCCTTGAGGGTTTGGTTAAGGGGAGGTCCTTCAGCCCCTGCCTCCGCATCCCCACCAAGATCGAACCACAGCATGTTGTGGGCATAGAAGTTGTTGGGTGCTTTTGGCTTGAACTCCTTGTTCACCTTCCTCACAAACTCAGGCAGGCTCCGCGCGGCACGAAAGGCCGGGGCATCGCTGTGGAAGTAGGCAAACGCCGACTCTGCCACGCTGTCTGGGTTCCGCAGGATGGTGAAGAAGAAAGAGTCGTTGCCCATCACCTTCTTCACCTGTGGATGGGGAGAAAAAGACCAACATCAGATCCCTCTCTCACTCCCGTCCACTGGTATATACACATGAGGATATCAGTACACCAACGTGTATATCTACTACAATATCACTGTGTACCAACGTGTATATACACTACAATATCACTGTGTACCAACATGAATATCTACTACAATATCACTGTCAGAGAGTCACTGAGTGATACATTGTGGAAACAGGCCCTTCGGCCCAAATTGTCCACACCGGCCAACAATGTCCCAGCTACACTAGTCCCACTTGCCTGCGTTTGGTCCATATCCCTCCAAACCTGTCCTATCCATGTACCTGTCCAACTGTTTCTTAAACGTTGGGATAGTCCCAGCCTCAACTACCTCCTCTGGCAGCTCGTTCCATACACCCACCACTCTTTGTGAGAAAAGGTTACCCCTCAGATTCCTATTAAGTTTTTTCCCCTTCACCTTGAACCTATGTCCTCTGGTCCTCGATTCCCCTACTCTGGGCAAGAGACTCCGTGCATCTACCCAATCTATTCCTCTCATGATTTTATACACCTCTATCCGATATCCTCCAGTGAGCCATGGAATAGAGACCCAGCCTACTCAATCTGTCCCTATCGCTCACACCCTCTAGTCCTGGCAACATCCTCGCAAATCGTCTCTGAACCCTTTCAAGCTTGACAATATCTTTCCTATAACATGGTGCCCTGAACTGAACACAATACTCTAAATGCGGTCTCACCAACGTCTTATACAACTGCAACATGACCTCTCAACATCTATACTCAATACTCTGACTGATGCTATGAGGATGCAGGGTGACTTGGACAGGTTGGGTAAGTGGGCAGATGCATGGCAGATGCACTGTAATGTGGATAAATGAGAGGTTATCCACTTTGGTGGCAAGAACAGGAAGGCAGATTATTATCTGAATGGTGTCAAGTTAGGAAAAGGGGAAGTACAACGAGATCTGGGTGTCCTTGTACATCAGTCATTGAAAGTAAGCATGCAGGTATAGCAGGCAGTGAAGAAAGCTAATGGCATGTTCACCTTCATAACAAGAGGAGATGAGTAAAGAGGTCCTTCTGCAGTTGTACAGGGCCCTGGTGAGACCACATCTGGAGTATTATGTGCAGTTTTGGTCTCCAAATTTGAGGAAGGACATTCTTGCTATTGAGGGAGTGCAGCTTAGGTTTACGAGGTTAATTCCCGGATGGCGGGACTGTGATATGTTGAAAGAATGGAGCGACTGTGCTTGTATACTCATGAATTTAGAAGGATGAGAGGGCATCTTATTGAAACATATAAGATCATTAAGGGATTGGACATGCTAGATGCAGGAAACATGTTCCCGATGTTAGGGGAGTCCAAAACCAGGGCCCACGGTTTAAGAATAAGGGGTCGGCCATTTAGAACGGAAATGAGGAAAAAACTTTTTCATCCAGAGAGTTGAGTGTCTGTGGAATTCTCTGCCTCCGAAAGTAGTGGAGACCGAATGGAGCCGTTGGAGAGAGAGGAGGAGTTTCCGGGCGGTGAGTTATAAACTCGAGCGCGGGGCTTTACTCCACAGAGGCTGGGGAGCCGTTGGAGCGAGAGGAGGAGCTGGAGCCCAATCTGTAACGTTCCACACTTCAAAGGAAGGGGTACTGGTGGAAGCCGCTGATTGGTTGAAGCGGACTAGAGGAAGCAGTTAAGGGTTCAGTGAGTTAAGGGTACAGTGAGTTAAGGGTACAGTGAGTTAAGGGGTACAGTGAGTTAAGGGGTACAGTGAGTTAAGGGGTCAGTGAGTTAAGGGGTCAGTGAGTTAAGGGTTCAGTGAGTTAAGGGATCAGTGAGTTAAGGGGACAGTGAGTTAAGGGTTCAGTGAGTTAAGGGATCAGTGAGTTAAGGGGTCAGTGAAGTAAGGGGTCAGTGAGCTAAGGGGACAGTGAGCTAAGGGGTCAGTGAAGTAAGGGGACAGTGAGCTAAGGGGACAGTGAGTTAATGGTTCAGTGAGCTAAGGGTTTAGGAGCTAAGGGGACAGTGAGTTAAGGGGTCAGTGAGTTAAGGGGTCAGTGAGCTAAGGGGACAGTGAGTTAATGGTTCAGTGAGCTAAGGATTTAGGAGCTAAGGGGTCAGTGAGTTAAGGGGACAGTGAGTTAATGGTTCAGTGCTTTATAGTAAAGGTACAGTTTAAAGGATTAAGAATTTTATAGTGGGAGTGGGTTGATTTAATTTGGGGGCAATCCATGTCAGTTGAGATCGGCCCCATGGTTTGCTCATCCTGCAACATGTGGGAGATCAGGGATATGGTCGGTGTCCCTGGTGACTACATGTACAGGAAGTGTGTCCAGCTGCAGCTCCTGGCAGACCGCATTGAACGATTGGAGCTGCGGCTGGATTCATACTGGAGCATCCACGATGCTGAGAAAGTCGTGAATAGCACGTACAGTGAGTTGGTCACACCGCAGGTAAAAGTTAAGCGGACAGAAAGGGAACGGGTGGTGATTAGCCAGCGTAGCAGTAGGCAGGTAGTGCAGGAGTCCCCTGCGGTCATCTCCCTCCTAAACAGGTATACCATTTTGGATACTGTTGGGGGAGATGGCTCATCAGGGGAAGGTAGCTGCAGCCACGTTAATGGCACCATGGGTGGCTCTGCTGCACAGGAAGGGAGTAAAAAGAGTGGAAGGGCCATAGTAACAGGGGATTCCATTGTAAGGGGAATAGATAGGCGTTTCTGCGGCCGCAAACAAGACTCCAGGATGGTATGTTGCCTCCCTGGTGCAAGGGTCAGGGATGTCACTGAACGGCTGCAGAACATTCTGGAGGGGGAGGGTGAACAGCCAGTTGTCGTGGTGCACATTGGCACCAACAATATAGGTAAAAAAAGGGATGAGGTTCTACAAGGTGAATTTAGGGAGCTAGGAGATAAACTTAAAAGTAGGACCTCAAAGGTAATAATCTCTGGATTACTACCAGTACCACGGGCCAGTCAGAGTAGAAATAGGAGGATATTGCAGATGAATACGTGGCTTGAAAAATGGTGCAAGGGGGAGGGATTCAAATTTCTAGGGCATTGGAACCAGTTCTGGGGGAGGTGGGACCAGTACAAACAGGACGGTCTGCACCTGGGCTGGAATGGAACCAATGTCCTTGGGGAAGTGTTTGCTAGTGTTGTTGGGGAGGATTTAAACTAATGTGGCAGGGAAATGGGAGCATGAGTAGAGAGACAGAGGGGTGTAAAATGAGGGTACAAGCAATAGGTAGCAAGGTGAAAAGTAAAAGTGGCAGGCAGAAAAATCCAGGGCAAAAATCAAAAGGGCCACTTTTCAACATAATTGTATAAGGGGTAAGAGTGTTGTAAAAACAAGCCTGAAGGCTTTGTTTCTCAATGCAAGGAGCATTCGTAATAAGATGGATGAGTTGAATGTGCAGATAGTTATTAATGAATATGATATAGTTGGGATCACGGAGACATGGCTCCAGGGTGACCAAGGCTGGGAGCTGAACATCCAGGGATATTCAATATTCAGGAGGGATAGACAGAAAGGAAAAGGAGGTGGCAGTAGCGTTGCTGGTTAGAGAGGAGATTAACGCAATAGAAAGGAAGGACATTAGCTTGGAGGATGTGGAATCGATATGGGTAGAGCTGCGAAACACTAAGGGGCAGAAAACGCTAGTGGGAGTTGTGTAGAGGCCACCTAACAGTAGTAGTGGAGTTGGGGATGGCATCAAACAGGAAATTAGAAATGCGTGCAACAAAGGTAAAACAGTTATAATGGGTGACTTCAATCTACATATAGATTGGGTGAATCAAATTGGCAGGGGTGCTGAGGAAGAGGATTTCTTGGAATGTATGCGGGATAGTTTTCAAAACTAACATGTAGAGGAACCAACGAGAGAACAGCCTATTCTAGACTGGATATTGAATAATGAGGAAGGGTTGGTTAGCAGTCTTGTTGTGCGTGGCCCCTTGGGCAAGAGTGGCCATAATATGGTTGAGTTCTTCATTAGGATGGAGAGTGACATTGTTAATTCAGAAACAAGGGTTCTGAACTTAAAGAAGGGTAACTTTGAGGGTATGAGATGTGAATTGGCCAAGATAGACTGGCAAGTGATTCTTAAAGGGTTGACGGTGGATATGCAATGGAAGGCATTTAAAGACTGCATGGATGAACTACAACAATTGTTCATCCCAGTTTGGCAAAAGAATAAATCAGGGAAGGTAGCGCATCCGTGGATAACAAGGGAAATCAAGGATAGTATCAAAACAAAAGATGAAGCATACAAATTGCCAGAAAAAGCAGCCAACCAGAGAACTGGGAGAAATTCAGAGTCCAGCAGAGGAGGACAAAGGGCTTAATTAGGAAAGGGAAAATAGATTATGAAAAAAAACTGGCAGGGAACATAAAAACTGACCGCAAAAGTTTTTATAGATATGTGAAGAGAAAAAGTTTCGTTAAAACAAATGTAGGTCCCTTGCAGTCAGAAACTGATCATGGGGAAGAAGGATATGGCAGACCAATTCAATAACTACTTTGGTTCTGTTTTCACTAAGGAAGACATAAATAATCTGCCGGAAATAGCAGGGGACCGGGGGTCAAATGAGATTGAGGAACTGAGTGAAATCCCGGTTAGCTGGGAAGTGGTGTTAGGTAAATTGAATGGATTAAAGGCCGATAAATCCCTAGGGCCAGATAGGCTGCATCCCAGAGTACTTAAGGAAGTAGCCTCAGAAATAGTGGATGCATTAGTGATAATTTTTCAGAACTCTTTAGATTCTGGAGTAGTTCCTGAGGATTGGAGGGTAGCCAATGTAACCCCACTTTTTAAAAAGGGAGGGAGAGAGAAAATGGGGAATTACAGACCAGTTAGTCTAATATCGGTAGTGGGGAAACTGCTAGAGTCAGTTATTAAAGATGGGATAGCAGCACATTTAGAAAGTTGTGAAATCATTGGACAAAGTCAGCATGGATTTATGAAAGGTAAATCATGTCTGACGAATCTTATAGAATTTTTCGAGGATGTAACTAGTAGAGTGGATAAGGGAGAACCAGTGGATGTGTTATATCTGG
The DNA here is from genome assembly GCA_038087875.1 of Malacoraja senta. Classification (NCBI taxonomy): domain Eukaryota; kingdom Metazoa; phylum Chordata; class Chondrichthyes; order Rajiformes; family Rajidae; genus Malacoraja; species Malacoraja senta. The sequence goes on along the minus strand of JAXLNO010002056.1, from coordinate 111,003 downwards.
ACTTTCAGAAAGCTTTCGACAAGGTCCCACATAAGAGATTAGTATGCAAACTTAAAGCACACGGTATTGGAGGTTCAGTATTGATGTGGATAGAGAACTGGCTGGCAGACAGGAAGCAAAGAGTAGGAGTAAACGGGTCCTTTTCAGAATGGCAGGCAGTGACTAGTGGGGTACCGCAAGGCTCAGTGCTGGGACCCCAGCTATTTACAATATATATTAATGATTTGGATGAGGGAATTGAATGCAACATCTCCAAGTTTGCAGATGACACGAAGCTGGGGGGCAGTGTTAGCTGTGAGGAGGAAGCTAGGAGGCTGCAAGGTGACTTGGAAAGGTTGGGTGAGAGGGCAAATGCATGGCAGATGCAGTATAATGTGGATAAATGTGAGGTTATCCACTTTGGTGGCAAAAACAGGAAAGTAGACTATTGTCTGAATGGTGGCCGATTAGGAAAACGGGAGATGCAACGAGATCTGGGTGTCATGGTACACCAGTCATTGAAAGTAGGCATGCAGGTGCAGCAGGCAGTGAAGAAAGCGAATGGTATGTTAGCATTCATAGCAAAAGGATTTGAGTATAAGAGCAGGGAGGTTCTACTGCAGTTGTACAGGGTCTTGGTGAGACCACACCTGGAGTATTGCGTACAGTTTTGGTCTCCTAATCTGAGGAAAGACATTCTTGCCATAGAGGGAGTACAGAGAATGTTCACCAGACTGATTCCTGGGATGGCAGGACTTTCATATGAAGAAAGACTAGATAGACTCGGCTTGTACTCGCTAGAATTTAGAAGATTGAGGGGGGATCTTATAGAAACTTACAAGATTCTTAAGGGGTTGGACAGGCTAGATGCAGGAAGATTGTTCCCGATGTTGGGGAAGTCAAGAACAAGGGGTCACAGTTTAAGGATAAGGGGGAAGTCTTTTAGGACCGAGATGAGAAAATCATTTTCCACACAGAGAGTGGTGAATCTGTGGAATTCTCTGCCACAGCAGGTAGTTGAGGCCAGTTCATTGGCTATATTTATGAGGGAGTTAGATGTGGCCCTTGTGGCTAAAGGGATCAGGGGGTATGGAGAGAAGGCAGGTACAGGATACTGAGTTGGATGATCAGCCATGATCATATTGAATGGCGGTGCAGGCTCGAATGGCCGAATGGCCTACTCCTGCACCTATTTTCTATGTTTCTATCTATGTTTCTATGATTCTCTGGATGCTGTCAAGAGAGAGTTAGATAGAGCTCTTAAAGATAGTGGAGTCAAGGGATATGGGGAAAAGGAAGGAACAGGGTACTGATTGGGGATGATCAGCCATGATCACAGTGAATGGCGGTGCTGGCTCAAAGGGCCGAATGGCCTACTCCTGCACCTATTGTTTATTGTCTATTGTTGAAGGCCGATGTGCCAAAAGCCTTTTTGACCACCCTATCTACCTTTGACTCCACCTTCAAGGAACCATGCACCTGTACTCCTAGATCCCTCTGCTCTACAACACTACCCAGAGCCCTAACATTCACGGTGTAGGTCCTGCCCATGTTAGACTTCCCAAAGTGCAACACCTCACACCACACTTCTCTGCATTAAATTCCATCAACCGTTCCTCAGCCCACCTGCCCAACCGATCCAGATCCTGCTGCAATCTTTCACAACCATCTTCACTATCTGCAAAACCACTAACGTTTGTATCATCAGCAAACTTGCTAATCTTGCCCTGAATGTTCTCATTCAAATCATTGATGTAGATGACAAACAGTAACGGGCCCAGCACCGAACCCTGAATCACTGGTCACAGACCTCCAGTCCGAGAAGCAATATGCTGGCTGAAACCAAAGGTAGACACTAAAAGCTGGAGTAACTCAGTGGGACAGGCAGCATCTCTGGAGAGAAGGAATGGGTCATTGGTAGAAAGGAGATACACCCAGACAGAAAGGGAGGCTTTGGTTCAGGTTTCAGGTCAAGTCCCTTCTTCAGAATAGTCAGGGGAAAGGGAAACGAGAGATATAGACGATGATGTAGAGCGATATAGAACAATGAATGAAAGATAGACAATAGACAAAAGGTGCAGGAGTAGGCCATCCGGCCCCTCGAGCCAGCACCGCCATTCAATATGATCATGGTTGATCATCCCCAATCAGTACCCCGTTCCTGCCTTTTCACCATATCCCCTGACTCCACTATCTGTAAGAGCCCTATCTAGCTCTCTCTTGAAAGTATCCAGAGAACCGACCTCCACCGCCCTCTGAGGCAGAGAATTCCACAGACTCACATCTCTCTGTGTGAAAAAGTGTTTCCTCATCTCTGTTCTAAATGGCTTACCCCTTATTTTTATACAGTGGCCCCTGGTTCTGGACTCCCCCAAACATCAGGAACATGTTTCCTGCCTCTAGCGTGTCCAATACCTTAATAATCTTATGTTTGAATAATGCTAAATTATTGCCAAAGATATGCAAAAACATGACCAGAAGCTGTGGAGGCCAAGTCAATGGAAATTTTCATAGGCAGAGATAGATAGATTCTTGATTAGTTCGGATGTCAGGGGTTATGGGGAGAAGGCAGGAGAATGGGGTTAGGAGAGAGAGTTACATCAGCTATGACTGAATGGTGGACTAGACTTGATGGGCCGAATGGCATCATTCTGCTCCTATCCCTTATAAGACGGAGCTACCTCAGGCAGATTGAAGCGCATGTGGTTACAGATGATGTTGTATTCCTTGCCCGGGTTCTTTGCAAAGTCTTTGACAAAGGTGGCCTTGAAGAGACTCGGGTAGCCAAGGTGATCAAAGGTGGGCAGAGCGAAGTTGAGATTCTGGGCATCTCCGTAGCGGTACAGGAGGTTCACCACAGTGCTGCTTGCCGTCTTGTGGGTCTTCATAAATGCCACGTGTTTCCTGGGCGTGCAGGGAACTTCCGGAGAGAACCTGTACCTGTTCACAAACCAGAGGTCAGGTCACAGCCAACAGCACAGTTTCACACAAGTCTGATCGATAGAACGGAGGAACAGCATCTCATATTACACAAGATAGACACAGAAATCTGGGGTAACTCAGCGGGTCAGGCAGCATATGTGGAGAACATGGATAGGTGATGTTTCACAGAGTGCTGGAGTAACTCAGTGGGTCAGGCAGCATCTCTGGAGAGAAGGAATGGGTGACGTTTTGGGTCTATGACAATAAACTAAAGTCAGTATGGATTGGACATGTTGGTTAGCAAGGAGGAGTTGGGCCAAAGGGCCTGTGTGTGTGCTGCATGGCTCTATAACTATCAAGGCAGAGGAGAGAGGGTGACAGAGGGAGGTTGTAGTCCAGGGTTAGACTTACCCATTGACTGTAGAGAGGTAGACCAACCAAGCAAAGAAGGTCAGACAGCTGGCCACCACCAGCATCAGGAACATCTTCCTAGTTCGTCCTTTCCAACATCTGAACATTCCCGCTTACCTGAACAACAGGGAAACACTGTTAGAATTCACCCACACCGACCTCATAGTTAGAATACGGACACAGGCCCTTCGGCCCGCCCAGTCCATGTTCACCCCACTTAAACCTTCCGTCTGAAGAAGGGTCTCGACTCAAAACATCACCCAGGTCCAGAGGTTTACAAGAATGATTCCAGGAATGAGTGGGTTAACATATGATCAGCGTTTGACAGCACTGGGCCTGTACTCGCTGGAGTTTAGAAGGATGAGAGGGTACCTCATTGAAACGTACAGACTAATGAAAGGCATCGATAGAGTGGATGTGGAGAGGATGTTTCCACTGGTGAGAGAGTCTAGGACAAGAGGGCACAGCTTCAGAATTAAAGGTCGTTTTTTTAGAAAGGAGGTGAGGAGGAATTTCTTTAGTCAGAGGGTGTTGAATCTGTGGAACTCATTGCCACAGACGGCTGTGGAGGCCAAGTCAGTGGATATTTTTATCGCAGAGATGGACAAATTCTTGATTGGAACAGGTGTCAAGGGTTATGGGGAGAACGCAGGAAAATGGGATTAGGAGGCAGAGACAGCCATGATTGAATGGCGGAGTGGGCTTGAAGGGCCGAATGGCCTAATTCTACTATAACTATTCTACTATGAATCAGTCTGAAGAAGGGACCTGACCTAAAATGTCACCTATCCATGTTCTCCACAGATGCTGCCTGACCCACTGAGTTACTCCAGCACTCTGTGAAACGTCACCTATCCATGTTCTCCACAGATGCTGCCTGACCCGCTGAGTTACTCCAGCACTCTGTGAAACGTCACCTATCCATGTTCTCCACAGATGCTGCCTGACCCGCTGAGTTACTCCAGCACTCTGTGAAACATCACCTATCCATGTTCCCCACAGATGCTGCCTGACCCGCTGAGTTACTCCAGCACTCTGTGAAACGTCACCTATCCATGTTCTCCACAGATGCTGCCTGACCCGCTGAGTTACTCCAGCACTCTGTGTCTGTCTACTTGTTTTGCTGGGGAAGTAGCTGACAATATTGTATTGGTTCGGTGTCCGTGGCCACTGAGTGTTGGTGTAATAATAACATCATCAAGGAGTGAAATAATAATCTGTGCCTCTTTGTAATGTGGCATCTGTCAGATGAGTACATTAATAACCTGACATTATCTCACCTCATCTTCCTGCATTCCAAGGAGCAGAGTCCCAGCCGGGCCAACCACTTTCTGAACCTCAGGCCCTCGAGTCCTGCAACATCTACGTAAACATTCTCTGCACCTTCCCCACTCTGTTGCATTCCTGTGTATTGTATTTAAAGACACAGTGTGGAAACAAGCCCTTCGGCCCACCGGCTCTGTGCCGACTGTTGATCACTAGTTCTATGTTATCCCATTGTCTCATCCACTCCCTGCACACGAGGGGGACAATTAACTTACAAACCCGCACGTCTTTGAGATGTGGGAGGAAACCAGAGGGCGGCACGGTGGTGCAGCGGGTAGTGCTGCTGCCTCATAGCGCTAGAGACCCGGGTTCAATCCTGACTACGGGTGCTGACTGTATGGAGCTTCTACGTTCTCCCTGTGACCGCGTGGGTTTTCTCTGGGTGCTCTGGTTTCCTCCCACACTACAAAGACGTGCGGGTTTGTAAGTTAATTGCCCCCCTAGTGTGTAGGGAGTGGATGAGAAAGTGGAATAACATAGAACTATTGTGAACGGGCTGTTTCGATGCTGTATCTATTAATCAATATAATCATCAATAAAAGTATTGGTTTTATCGTGGTCTGTTACACCAATTCCAACTCAGAAAGTTGAGGATTCAGCTGGAGAGGGTGCAGAGAAGATTTACGAGGATGTTGCCAGGACTCGAGTGTCTGAGCTAAAGGGAGAGGTTGGGGCAGGCTAGGACTTTATTTCTTGCAGCGCAGGAGAATGTGGGATCTTCTCGAGGTGTATAAAATCACCAGGGGAATAGGTCAATGAATACACAGAATCTCTTGCCCAGAGTAGGGGAATCAAGAACCAGAGGACATGGGTTTAAGGTGAGGGGGGAAAGATTTAATTGGAACCTGAGGGGAAACTTATTTACACAAAGGGTGGTGGGTGTATGGAACGAGCTGCCAGAGGGGGTAGTTGAGGCAGGTACTATAACATTTAAAAGGCACTTGGACAGGTACATGGATAGGACAGGTGTAGAGGGATATGGGCCAAACGCGGGCAGGTGGGACTAGTGTAGATGGGACATGTTGGTTGGTGTGGGCAACTTGCGTTGAAGCGCCTGTTTCCACACCGGGACTCGATGACTCTGTCACTCAGTGACTCTGTCTTAGATCTTATTCTTGCCGCTTGCTTGCAGCCCTGAGTCAGATCGTGCCATTCGGAAAGAGTTTAGTTTAGGGATACAGCGCGGAAACAGGCCCTTCGGCCCACTGTGTCCGTACCAACCAGCGATCCCTGCACATTAACACTATCCTACACACACTAGGGACAATTTTTACATTTACCGAGCCAGTTTACCGACATACCTGTAGGTCTTTGCACCTCAGAAAGGTGTCTGCTGAATCAGGTAATCCGTTGCCTTGATCAGGTGAGATGGAAGCTTGAAGCTCTGAGCTGGAGACCGGGGTGTGAATGAGCAGTGACTGCGTGTGTGAGCTTCTACGAAGTGGGTGCTGTCGACTTTAGCAGTGGGAAGATGGGAGGTTACAGAGCTCTCTACCTGTATCATCACCTGTTGGCTTCCTTCCAAATGCCTGAGGGGCAAAGGTGTATGGACAAACGAGGCTTTGATTACAGGGAGGGTGTCGAGATTGGTGGTGGTGGGGTCACATCTGGTGGACAATGGGTAACAACTAGCCCCCCAAACAGTGGTAGGTGTATGGATCGCGCTGCCGGAGGAGGTAGTTGTGGCAGGGACTATTACAATGTTCATCATTTTCTTTCTTTCTCTCTCCCTCTCCCTCTCCCTCTACCTCTCTCTCTCCCTCTCTCCCTCCCTCTCTCTCTGTCTCTCCCTCCTCCCTCTTCTGTCCCCACCCTCTCCCTTCTTCAGATGTGAGTGGCAACACCTTATTCTGTGTTGACTGGAACTTTTGGCCTTGACTTGTCTATTGAAATATATTAATGATTTAGATGAAGGGATTAAAGGTAACATTAGCAAATTTGCAGATGACACAAAGCTGGGTGGCAGTGTGAACTGTGAGGAGGATGCTATGAGAATGCAGGGTGACATGGACAGGTTGGGTGAGTGGGCGGATGCATGGCAGATGCAGTTTAATGTGGATAAATGTGAGGTTATCCACTGGTAGCAAAAACAATGAGGTGGGAGATTGCAACCTTCATGTGGTCCGCACTTTTGACAAATGCAATCAACCTGGTGTGCACAATCAAATAAGATCAAATAGAACAAGTTGTCCTACAACTTTAGGCTGTGCACTCCATATGGAAGAAGAAGAAGCAAAAACAGGAAGGAAGATTAGTATCTGAAAAGTGTCGTTGGGAAAAGGGGAAGTACAACGGGATCAATAGACAATAGACAATAGGTGCAGGAGTAGGCCAGCCAGCACCGCCATTCAATGTGATCATGGCTGATCATCCCCAATCAGTACCCCGTTCCTGCCTTATCCCCATATCTCCTGGCTCCGCTATCTTAAAGAGTCCTATCCAGCTCTCTCTTGAAAGTATCAAGAGAACCGGCCTCCACCGCCCTCTGAGGCAGAGAATTCCACAGACTCACAACTCTCTGTGAGAAAAAGTGTTTCCTCGTCTCCGTTCTAAATGGCTTACCCCTTATTCTTAAACTGTGGCCCCTGTTTCTAGACTCCCCCAACATCGGGAACATGTTTCCTGCCTCTAGCGTGTCCAAATCCTTAACAAACTTATATGTTTCAATAAGATTACCTCTCATCCTTCTAAACTCCAGAGTGTACAAGCCCAGCCGCTCCATTCTTTCAGCGATGACAGTCCCGCCATCCAGGGAATTAACCTTGTAAACCTACGCTGCACTCCCTCAATAGCAAGAATGTCCTTCCTCAAATTAGGGGACCAAAACTGCACACAATACTCCAGGTGTGGTCTCACTCGGGCTCTGTACAACTGCAGAAGGACCTCTTTGCTCCTATACTCGATTCCTCTTGTTATAAAGGCCAACATGCCATTCGCTTTCTTCATTGCCTGCTGTACTTGCATGCTTACTTTCATAGACTGATGAACAAGGACCCCCAGATCCCGTTGTACTTCCCCTTTTCCCAACGACGCCATTTAGATAGTAATCTGCCTTCCTGTTTTTTATACCGAAGTGGATAACCTAACATTTATCCGCATTAAACTTCATCTGCCATGTATCTGCCCAGTCCCCCAACCTGTCCAAGTCACCCTGCATCCTCATAGCATCCTCCTCACAGTTCACACTGCCACCCAGCTTTGTGTCATCTGCAAATTTGCTAATGTTACTTTGAATCCCTTCATCCAAATCATTGATGTATATTGTAAATAGCTGCGGTCCCAGCACCGAGCATTGCGGTACCCCACTAGTCACTGCCTGCCATTCTGAAAGGGACCCGTTAACCCCTACTCTTTGTTTCCTGTATGCCAACCAATTTTCTATCCATGCCAGCACTCTACCCCCAATACCATATGCCCTAATTTTGCCCACTAATCTCCTATGTGGGACCTTATCAAATGCTTTCTGAAAGTTCAGGTACACTACATCCACTGGCTATCTTTTGTCCATTCTGCTAGTTACATCCTCAAAAAATTCCAGAAGATTAGTCAAACAAGATTTCCCCTTCGTAAATCCATGCTGACTCGGACCGATCCTGTTACTGCTATCCAAATGTGCGGCTATTTCATCATTTATAATTGTCTCCAGCATCTTACCCACCACCGATGACAGGCTAATTGGTCTATAATTCCCTGTTTTCTCTCTCCCATCTTTCTTAAAAAGTGGGATAACATTAGCTCCCTCCAATCCACAGGAACTGATCCTGAGTCTATAGAACATAGAACTATAGAACATACAGAACAGTCACTGAACAGGCAGTGAAGAAAGCTAATGAAATGTTGGCATTTATAACAAGAGGAGTTGAGTATAGGAGCAAAGAGACCCTTCTGCAGATGTACAGGGCCCTGGTGAGACTACACCTGGAGTATTGTGTGCAGTTTTCGTCTACAAAGTTGAGGAAGGACAAAGCTGGAGTAACTCAGTGGGTCAGGCAGCATCTGTGGAGAACATGGATAGGTGACGTTTCACAGAGTGCTGGAGTAACTCAGTGGGTCAGGCAGCATCTGTGGAGAACATGGATAGGTGACGTTTCACAGAGTGCTGGAGTAACTCAGTGGGTCAGGCAGCATCTGTGGAGAACATGGATAGGTGACGTTTCACAGAGTGCTGGAGTAACTCAGTGGGTCAGGCAGCATCTGTGGAGAACATGGATAGGTTGACGTTTCGGGTGGGGACAATCAGAATGCCACAGGCGTGTGGAAATGCAAGCACAGACAACAACTTGATTCAAACACCAAGTGCAAGGCAAAGTGGATAGGTAGTAGACTCGATGGGCCAAATGGCCTAATTCTGCTCCTATGACATATGAACGGTTGAGAGGGATATGGGCAAAATGTGGGCAAGTGGGAGTGCCGGTCACTCCCTCTTCTCCCCTCTCCCATCGAGGTACAGAAGTGTGTTTGTCCTTTTGTCTGAGTGTCTTTTTGATGTTGTTACCTACGAGAGGAGGTAGTTGATGCAGGGACAATAACAGCATTTAATAGACACTTGGACAGGTACATGGATAGGACAGGTGTGGAGGGATATGGGCCAAATGCGAGCAGGTGGGACTAGTGTAGATGGGACATGTTGGTTGGTGTGGGCAACTTGGGCTGAAGGGCCTGTTTCCATGCTGTGTGACTCTGTGGCCATGGGAACCCCAGTGAGTGATAGGTAGATTCAGGTGGGAAGGGGTTAATTGGCAGATAGGTCAGGTGTGAGGATAAGGTGGAGAGGTACACGTTGTGGTTTAGTTGGTAACAGAGGACACAGATGACTGCAGAGAAGACTAAAGTGTACAGATAATAGCCTAGCATGCTTGCCCTCCCCAGCGCCCACAATAGGGCTCTTTCCCAGGCATGGGGCAGTGTGGGAGCGGCGGCCGCCATTGCTGGCGCCGTTATGACCCTGGACAGCCCTGGCCAGTGCGGGCGGCAATAACGGGAGAAACTGCAGCAAACACTCCGGTACTTTGTTCATCCGTAAACACACTTGCAGACTGCTCGCCATCAATCCGTCTCCTTCCATTTCTCACCCAAATTCACAAGTGGGTGTTGATTGGTGCCAGTTTTTCACATGGTTCATGGTGTCCACTGTTAAAAGTGACCTCTGCCCAATAGAGACTCACAACACGATGGGATAGTGAGCGTCGGATGCCCTCCGGACCGATAAACCCATCACTTCAATAAACGGAGAAAATGTAGAGCCGATACCTCACAGCGCCAGAGACCGGGTCTCTATCCTGACCACAGGTGCTGTCTGTGTGGAGTTTGCACGTTCTCCCCATGACCTGCATGGGTTTTAGAAACAGAGAAACATAGAAAATAGGTGCAGGAGGAGGCCATTTGGCCCTTCCAGCCAACACTGCCATTCTTTGGCTGATCATCCACAATCAATAACCTGAGCCTGCCTTCTCCTCATACCCCTTGATTCCGCTAGCCCCAAGAGCGAAATCTAACTCTTAAATACATCCAGTGAATTGGCCTCCACTGCCTTCTGTGGCAGAGAATTCCACAAATTCACAACACTCTGGGTGAATTAATTTTTTTCTCATCTCAGTTTTATTCTGAGAATGTGGCCCCTGGTTCTGGACTTCCCCCAACATTGGGAACATTTTTTCCTGCATCTAGCTTGTCCATTCCTTTTGTAATTTTATGTGTCTCTATAAGATTTCCTCTCATCCTTCTAAATTCCAGTAAATACAAGCTTAGTCTTCCAATCTTTCCTCAAATGACAGTCCCGCCATTCCGGGTATTAACCTACGCTGCACTGCCTCAATAGCGAGGAATCCCTTCCTCAAATTAGGAGACCAAAACTGCACACAATACACTAGATGTGGTCTCACCAGGGCCCTGAACAACTGCAGAAGGACCTCTTTACCCCTATACTCAAGTCCTCTCGTTATGAAGACCAACATGCCATTAGTTTTCTCCGGGTGCTTTTTGGCCATCTTACTCACAGTCCTCCTTCGCTGGGCAGGCCCCGAGGATTATTCCCATCGATGAAAAATAAAAAAGTTATGAGTGTTTAAAAAATCTTGAGATCCTGTCGCCTGTCAATCACCGCGATGAAGGTAACGCCCCTTCTGGGGGGGCAGGACTATAAAACCACGGATGCCTGGAAGTGACTCAGTCACTCTGCAAGATCGCGAGGGAGAGGCCACGACTCTCATTCTAAGCTGTGAATCAACTGAACTGTGAGTCTGCAATCTACTTGCAACAAATTATTTGTTAGCCCATAATGACAATGCCGCGAGTTGTTTGGCCTGCTGCCCTGTCTGTGCTTGAAACTGCAATGCTTTATTAGGTCCGACTGTGTTTAGAAGGAATCAATGCTTTATTATGTCCGACTGTGTTTGGTTCAAAAGTCCCGCTCATTTCGTGACTTCCGTTTGGTGCACAGGTCGCGCTGATTGCGTAATTTCCGGTGAGTGCAGAGTGCTGACTGCGGAAGCCCCAAACTGGAGAGGCCGCGCTCAGCCGTGTGAATATTCAAGAAAGTTTACTGTCATATATGGTGTGTGAGTCAGTGAGTGTGTGTGTATGTGTTTGTGAGTGTATGTGTGAGTGTGAATGTGTGTGTGTGTGTGTGTGTATATGTGTTTGTGAGTGTATGTATGTGTGTGTGTGTATGTATGTGTGTGTATGTGTTTGTGATGTATGTGTGAGTGTGAATGTGTGTGTGTGTGTGTGTGTGAGTGTGAATGTGTGTGTGTGTGTGTATATGTGTTTGTGAGTGTATGTATGTGTGAGTGTGAATGTGTGTGTGTGTGTGTATATGTGTTTGTGAGTGTATGTATGTGTGTGTGTGTATGTATGTGTGTGTATGTGTTTGTGATGTATGTGAGAGTGTGTGTGTGTGTGAGTGCATGTGTGTGTGTGTTTGTGAGTATGTGTGTGTATGAGCGTGTGTGTGAGTGTGAGTGTGTATGAGTGTGTGAGTGGTCTCAGTGACTGAGCTGCCAGCCCAAGAATCCATTCGGCCCACAATGTCCATACTAGCCCCCCTGGAAACCAGTCCCTTCGACCCACAACACAATGCTAGCGCTCCAGAACCCCCCCCCCCCACTGTCCAGCAATATTGGAATTGGTGGAGAGGTGGAATATTGTGTTGGGGGACCAGCCCTCCCGTGTGAAGCTGGGACCCAACGGGTCCCACTTAGTGCAATCATTAATTATTCCTCTTCTCATGCGGGTCTCAGCTCTGCTCCCTTTTTTCCTTTTTCCCATTTTCTTGCTCAAGCAATGTTTGTGTCAATCGAATATATATATCCCGGATTGGAGTTGAGCACCATTCAGGTGACTGTCTACCTGTGATATCCAACACAATGCGTACCACTTCATGATGTATGTTGTCATATAGGACTTTACCTGTTCCTTCCTGTGTATTGGGACACATTTCGAGGTTGGCAGTGGTGATTGAAGAGGTGGAAGGGATGGCTGAAGGTTCAGCTGTGGTTGAGAGGGGGAAGATAAAACAGATAGCCACTTGCCTATCGGGTTTCCCAGTCCACATGGTAGCTCTCTAATCCCCCGCCTGGCCCATTATACTGAGTCCCGAAGTACCCTATAAAAGGAACCACAGTTATTATGGGGTTTCCTGGCCTGCAATAAGTGATCCTACAACCTTCCCTCCACCACCGCTGACCCAACTTTGGACTTTTCACACATTGGATTCTGTCTTTACAATATATATTAATGATCTGGACGAGGGAAGTGAATGCAACATCTCCAGGTTTGCGGATGACACGAAGCTGGGGGGCAGTGTTAGCTGTGAGGAGGATGCTAGGAGGCTGCAAGGTGACTTGGATAGGTTGGGTGAGTGGGCAAATGCATGACAGATGCAGTATAATGTGGATAAATGTGAGGTTATCCACTTTGATGGCAAAAGCAGGAAAGTAGACTATTATCTGAATGGTGACCGATTAGGAAAAGTGGAGATGCAACGAGACCTGGGTGTCATGGTACACCAGTCATTGAAAGTAGGCATGCAGGTGCAGCAGGCAGTGAAGAAAGCGAATGGTATGTTAGCATTCATAGCAAAAGGATTTGTGTATAAGAGCAGGGAGGTTCTACTGCAGTTGTACAGGGTCTTGGTGAGGCCACACCTGGAGTATTGCGTACAGTTTTGGTCTCCTAATCTGAGGAAAGACATTCTTGCCATAGAGGGAGTACAGAGAATGTTCACCAGACTGATTCCTGGGATGGCAGGACTTTCATATGAAGAAAGACTAGATAGACTCGGCTTGTACTCGCTAGAATTTAGAAGATTGAGGGGGGATCTTATAGAAACTTACAAGATTCTTAAGGGGTTGGACAGGCTAGATGCAGGAAGATTGTTCCCAATGTTGGGGAAGTCCAGAACAAGGGGTCACAGTTTAAGGATGAGGGGGAAGTCTTTTAGGACCGAGATGAGAAAATCATTTTCCACACAGAGAGTGGTGAATCTGTGGAATTCTCTGCCACAGAAGGTAGTTGAGGCCAGTTCATTGGCTATATTTAAGAGGGAGTTAGATGTGGCCCTTGTGGCTAAAGGGATGAGGGGGTATGGAGAGAAGGCAGGTACAGGATACTGAGTTGGATGATCAGCCATGATCATATTGAATGGCGGTGCAGGCTCGAAGGGCCGAATGGCCTACTCCTGCACCTATTTTCTATGTTTCTATGTCTTCATTAGTGCATTTACCACATGGTGTTTCTACACCAGGATATGCCAGATGGTCCCATCTCCAAGACACAATGCCTCGTGTAAATTACACATCAGTCCGATGTCTTGAACTGTTCCGATACAGATCAGTATCCCCGTCCACAATCATATTTGCAGAACATAATTTATCTGTAAAACACCGTCACCCCGGAGATGCTGTATCTGGGGGGCCTGGTCAGAGGTGGGGGGGGGGGGGTTCTGGTCGGGTTGCCAACTTTCTTATTCCCAAATAAGGGACAGAATGCCAAAATACGGGACAAATTCCCGAAGGCAATCCGTTGATCAACTCGGCTGTGGCTGGGTGAATGATGAGTTGGCCCGGGTGCTGGACTGCACACTAAGCCCAGCCGGTGGGCCAGCTAAGTGGTTTTGGCCCAGGCGCTGGGGGCAAAGTCCAGCACCCCATCCAACTCATGAACCGATGATCGGCCATGAGAAGGAGGGGTGGTGGGGTCGGTGGTAAGCGAAGGTCTGAATGTCGGACAGCTGTCCGGGCTGCGGACCAACCGACGGGGCCACGGGCGAGCTGCTGCTGCTGCACTCCATGGGCTGCACTACGTCGGGATGGGTGAGGTGGGGTCGGACGCGGCGCTCCGACCCGACAGTCCCTTCGACCCGAGTAGTAGCAGTCAAATACGGGACAAGGGCAGTCCCGTACGGGACAAACCAATTTAGCCCAAATACGGGATGTCCCGGTTAATGGAGTCAGATTCTACCCAATGTGAGATTTTAGATTTGTTTATTATTGTCACGTGTATCGACGTACAATGAAAATTATTTTTGTTGCCTGATATCCAATCAGCAGAAAGTCTATACATGATTACAATCGAGCCGTCCACACAGTACAGATACAGGATAAAGGGAATAATGTTTAGTGCAAGATAAAGTCCAGTAATGTCCAATTTAACATAGTCCGAGGGTCTCCAATGAGGTAGATGGGAGGTCAGGACCGCTCTCTAGTTGGTGAGAGGACGGTTCAGTTGCCTGATAACAGCCGGGAAGAAACTGTCCCTGAATCTTCCAGCGATCACCCCGTACACTAACACTGTCAAACACAACTAGGGACAATTTACACTTATACCAAGCCAATTAACCTACTAACCTGTACGTCCTTCGAGGATCGAACCTGGGTCTCTGGTGCTGTGAGGCAGCAACTCTACCCACTGCGCCACCATGCCGCTGGAGTTTGGAAAGATGAGGGGGGACCTCATTGAAAATTACCAAATAGTGAAAGGCCTGGATAGAGTGGATGTGGAGAGGATGTTTCCACTAGTGGGAGAGTCTAGGACCAGAGGTCACAGCCTCAGAATTAAAGAACGTTCCTTTAGAAAGGAGATGAGAAGCCTAGATTAACAGATTCATGCGGGTGTCAGGGGTTGGTGGGAAGGCAGGAGAATGGGGTTTGGAGGGAGAGATAGATCAGCCATGATTGAATGGCAGAGTAGACTTGATGGGCTGAATGGCCTAATTCTGCTCCTATGACAGATGTACTTATGAGCAAGGTGACGGAGTGGATAGAGCTGCTGCCTCACAGCGCCAGACACCCGGGTTCGATCCTGACCTTAGGTGCTGTCTGTGTGGAGTGCCACGGTGCCGGCCCAAACGGTTATTCCAGAGCTGGGTCAGGGTCGGATATCCCTTCCACGTAAGGTTAGATTGCTGGGGTGATGGACCATGAGGAAGGCTGTCACATTGTACAGCGGGATACAGATCAGCTACAGAAGCGGGTAGTGAAATGGCAGATGGAGTTTAATCCGAGCAAGTGTGAGGTGTTGCTCTTTGGGAGGTCAAATATAAGGGGAAAATATACAATTACTGGCATGACCTTTAACAGTGTTGATGTACAGAGGTCTGTGTTCACAACACCCTGAAAATGGCAACACAAGTAGACGGAGCGGTAATGAAGGTGTACGTTACGCTTGCCTTCATCGGTCGGGGCGTCGAGTACAAGAGTCAGGAAGTTACGATGCAGCTTTACAGGACTTTGTTCAGGCTGCCTTTGTAGTATTGCGTACAGTTCTGGTCGCCCCCATTACAGGATGTGGTGGCTTTGGAGAGGGTGCAGAGGTTTACCAGAATGCTGCCTGGATTACAGGGTTCAGCTACAGGGAGATTGGATTGTTTTCACTGAAGCATTAAAGGCTGCAGAGAGACCTGTCCCAGATTATAAGAAGCGTAGATAGGGTAGACACTCAGAACCTTTTCCCCAGGGTGGAGATGTCCAACACTAGAGGGAATAGCTCTAATGAGAGGGGGAAAGTTTAATGGAGATGTGTGGGGCAAGTTTTGTACACAGTGGGTGGTGGGGGCCTGGAACACACTGCCAAGGGTGGTGGTGGAGGCAGATACGATAGTGGTGTTTAAGAGGCTTTTAGACAGGCACATGGATATGCAGGGATATTCTTGCTATTGAGGGAGTGCAGCGTAGGTTCACCAGGTTAATTCCCGGGATAGCGGGACTGACGTATGATGAAAGAATGTGTCGACTGGGCTTGTATTCGCTGGAATATAGAAGGATGAGAGGATATCTCATAGAAACATATAAAATTTGTAGAGGATTTGGACAGTGTTGATGCAGGAAAAATGTTCCCGATGTTGGGGGAGTCCAGAAACAGTGGTCACAGATTAAGAATAAGGGGTAGGACATTTAGGACAGAGATGAAACTTTTTCACCCAAAGACTTGTGAATCTGTGGAATTCTCTGCCACAGAAGGAAGTGGAGGCCGATTCACTGGATGTTTTCAAGAGAGTTAGATTTAGCTCTTAGGGCTGAATTAAGGGATATGGGGAGAAAGCAGGAATGGGGTACTGATTCTCGATGATCAGCCATGATCATATTAAATGGGGGTGCTGGCTAGAAGGGCCGAATGTCCTACTCCTGCACCTATTTTCTATGTTTCTATGATATAGATCATGTACAGGGAGAGGAGATCAGTTTAACCTGACATCATGTCCGGCACGGACATTGTGGGCCGAAGGGCCTGGTCCTGTGCTGTACTATTCTATGCTCCCTCAAGCACCATTGGTTCATGACTAAACACTAACACCTTTCTACACGCTGGCTGGAGTCACCTTGCTGAGGTGCAAGGGTTGTCTACCCCTGCTTTCTCAGTAGACGATTGAGATACTTGCTCTCTGGGAGAACCATCCTGGTGCACATTTCCTTGGTTTGTCTGGTCAAGTTGCCTTTCAGGAGATATCCAGTGATCTTGGCCAAGCCATAGCTTTGTGATTTGATGTAACTGGAGCTCTTGCTTTTGGCCACTGGAGTGCTGATTTGGAGACAGATATCTTGGATCTTCTGGCGAAGATGGTGGAGATGGTTGACGTCTCTCTCCATCCTGTCCACCCCGTACCGTTCCACCCGTTGCCAGAAGGACGTGTTGAAGTGGCGGTAGAGATGCCAGTCCAGGGCGTTCCAGCGCTGGAGGGTGGAGAGAAGATCAGGGGGGAGTGGGCTTCTGGTCGAGGGGTCACGGGCATTGAGCTGGAAGGACACCATGTCCTCCATGTCCCAACACAGAGCCTCCCGCAACAAGACCAGCGACTGGTCAAAGTACTCGGCCAGCAAGACCAGATGGAAGGTAGAGTCGAACTCCTTGAGGGTTTGGTTAACGTGAGGTCCTTCAGACCCTGCCTCTGCATCCCCACCAAGATCGAACCACAGCATGTTGTGGGCATAGAAGTTGTTGGGTGCTTTTGGCTTGAACACCTTGTTCACCTTCCTCACAAACTCAGGCAGGCTCTGCGCGGCACTAAAGGCCGGGGTAACGCTGTGGTAGTAGGCAAACGCCGACTCTGCCACGCTGTCTGGGTTCCGCAGGATGGTGAAGACGAAAGACTCGTTGCCCATCACCTTCTTCACCTGTGGATGGGCAGAGAAAGACCAACATCAGATCCCTCTCTCACTCCCGTCCACTGGTATATACACACGAGGATATCAGTACACCGTATATATACACTACAATATCACTGTGTACCAACGTGTATATACTACAACTAGACTAACTGGGACCCGTTGGGTCCCAGCATCACATGGGAGGGCTAGTCCCCCAATGCAATGTTCCACCTCTCCACCAAGGCAGCTTTAATTAGGCAAGGCAACTTTAATTAGGCAAGGCAACTTTAATTAGGCAAGGCAACTTTAATTAGGCAAGGCAGCTTTAATTAGGCAAGGCAGCTTTAGCATTTTCAAACCAAAGGCAAGGCAACTTTAATTAGGCAAGGCAACTTTAATTAGGCAAGGCAACATTAATTAGGCAAGGCAACTTTAATTAGGCAACACAGCTTTAGCATTTCCAAACCAAAGGCAACACAGCTTTAGCTTTTCCAAACCAAAACCAACATAGCTTTAGCATTTCCAAACTATATTTTCAAACCACATTAAGGGCACTGACAGGTCAATAAAACCACTTACAGTTTAGTAGACATGTGTTCAGTGTTATTCACAGCTCAGACTGAGAGACATGACCCTCTCACTCCCCATCTTGCAGAGACTGACTGAGGCACTCAACACTTCCGGGGTTTATAGTACCTCTGGAAGGGGCTTCAGGAGAGAGAATCTCAAAATGTTTTAAACACTAATAACTCTTTTATTTTTCATCGATGGGAAAAATCCTCTTGTCTTGTGCAGCGGAGGGGGACTCTGAGTAAGATGGCCAAAAATCACAGCCGAAAGTGGCAGCAATTTTTCTAAAATCAATATACAGAACAGGAAGTGGTCAAGATCAGACTTTTAGTAATAAAGATATCACTGTGTACAAATGTGTATATATACTACATATCACTGTCAGAGAGTCACAGAGTGATACAGTGTGGAAACAGGCCCTTCGGCCCAACTTGTCAACACCAGCCAACAATGTCCCAGCTACACTAATCCCACTTGCCTGCACTGGGTCCATATCCCTCCAAACCTGTCCTATCCATGTACCCGTCTAACTGTTTCTTAAACTTTGGGATAGTCCCAGCCTCAACTACCTCCTCTGGCAGCTCGTTCCATACACCCACCACTCTTTGTGTGAAAAAGTTACCCCTCAGATTCCTATTAAATTTTTTCCCCTTCACCTTGAACCTATGTCCTCTGGTCCTCGATTCCCCTACTCTGGGCAAGAGACTCTGTGCATCTACCCGATCTATTCCTCGCATGATTTTCTGCACCTCTATACGATATCCTCCAGTGATCCAAGGAATAGAGACCCAGCCTGCTCTACCTCTCCCTATCGCTCACACCCTCTAGTCCTGGCAACATCCTCGCAAATCGTCTCTGAACCCTTTCAAGCTTGACAATATCTTTCCTATAACATGGTGCCCTGAACTGAACACAATACTCTAAATGCAGTTTCACCAACGTCTTATACAACTGCAACATAACCTCTCAACATCTATACTCAATACTCAGACTGATGCTATGAGGATGCAGGGTGACTTGAACAGGTTGGGTAAGTGGGCAGATGCAGTTTAATGTGGATAAATGAGAGGTTATCCACTTTGGTGGCAAGACCAGGAAGGCAGATTATTATCTGAATGGTGTCAAGTTAGGAAAAGGGGAAGTACAACGAGATCTGTGTGTCCTTGTACATCAGTCACTGAAAGTAAGCATGCAGGTATAGCAGGCAGTGAAGAAAGCTAATGGCATGTTCACCTTCATAACAAGAGGAGTTGAGTAAAGAGGTCCTTCTGCAGTTGTACAGGGCCCTGGTGAGACCACATCTGGAGTATTGTGTGCAGTTTTGGTCTCCAAATTTGAGGAAGGACATTCTTGCTATTGAGGGAGTGCAGCTTAGGTTCACGAGGTTAATTCCCAGATGGCGGGACTGTCATATGTTAAAAGAATGGAGCAGCTGAGTTGTAAATCTGTAGAATTCTCTGCATCAGAAGGTAGTGGAGGCCGATTCTCTGGATGCTGTCAAGAGAGAGTTAGATAGAGCTCTTAAAGATAGTGGAGTCAAGGGATATGGGGAGAAGGCAGGAACAGGGTACTGATAGGGGATGATCAGCCATGATCACAGTGAATGGCGGTGCTGGCTCAAAGGGCCGAATGGCCTCCTCCTGCACCTATTGTTTATTGTCTATTGTCTATTGTTGAAGGCCAATGTGCCAAAAGCCTTTTTGACCACCCTATCTACCTGTGACTACACCTTCAAGGAACCATGCACCTGTACTCCTAGATCCCTCTGCTGTACAACACTACCCAGAGCCCTAACATTCACAGTGTAGGTCCTGTCCATGTTAGACTTCCCAAAGTGCAACACCTCACACCACACTTCTCTGCATTAAATTCCATCAACCGTTCCTCAGCCCACCTGCCCAACCGATCCAGATCCTGCTGCAATCTTTCACAACCATCTTCACTATCTGCAAAACCACTGACGTTTGTATCATCAGCAAACTTGCTAATCTTGCCCTGAATGTTCTCATCCAAATCATTGATGTAGATGACAAACAGTAACGGGCCCAGCACCGAACCCTGAGGCACATCACTGGTCACAGACCTCCAGTCTGAGAAGCAACCTTCCACCATCACCCTCTGCTTCCTTACATGGAGCCAATTTGCTATCCATTCAGCTATCTGTCCTTGGATCCCATGCGATCCAACCTTCCAGAGCAGCCTCGCATGTCATCATGTTTATATACTCCAATATCACTGTGTAGGAAGGAACTACAGATGCTGGTTTAAACCGAAGGTAGACACCAAAAGCTGGAGTAACTCAGTGGGACAGGCAGCATCTCTGGAGAGAAGGAATGGGTCATTGGTAGAAAGGAGATACACGCAGACAGAAAGGGAGGCTTTGGTTCAGGTTTCAGTTCACGTCCCTTCTTCAGACTAGTCAGGGGAAAGGGAAACGAGAGATATAGACGATGATGTAGAGCGATATAGAACAATGAATGAAAGATAGACAATAGACAAAAGGTGCAGGAGTAGGCCATCCGGCCCCTCGAGCCAGCACCGCCATTCAATGTGATCATGGCTGATCATCCCCAATCAGTACACCGTTGCTGCCTTTTCCCCATTTCCCCTGACTCCACTATCTGTAAGAGCCCTATCTAGCTCTCTCTTGAATGTATCCAGAGAACCGACCTCCACCGCCCTCTGAGGCAGAGAATTCCACAGACTCACATCTTTCTGTGTGAAAAAGTGTTTCATCATCTCTGTTCTAAATGGCTTACCCCTTATTTTTAAACTGTGGCCCCTGGTTCTGGACTCCCCCAAACATCAGGAACATGTTTCCTGCCTCTAGCGTGTCCAAACCCTTAATAATCTTGTTTGAATAATGCTAAGTTATTGCCAAAGATATGCAAAAACATGACCAGAAGCTGTGGAGGCCAAGTCAATGGAAATTTTCAAACACAGAGATAGATAGATTCTTGATTAGTACGGATGTCAGGGGTTATGGGGAGAAGGCAGGAGAATGGGGTTAGGAGAGAGAGTTAGATCAGCTATGACTGAATGGTGGACTAGAATTGATGGGCCGAATGGCATAATTCTGCTCCTATCCCTTATGAGAGAGCTACCTCAGGCAGATTGAAGCGCATGTGGTTACAGATGATGTTGTATTCCTTGCCCGGGTTCTTTGCAAAGTCTTTGACAAAGGTGGCCTTGAAGAGACTCGGGTAGCCCAGGTGATCAAGGGTGGGCAGAGCGAAGGTGAGATTCTTGGCATCTCCGTAGCGGTACAGGAGGTTCAGCACAGTGCTGCTTGCCGTCTTGTGGATCTTCATAAATGCCACGTGTTTCCTGGGCGTGCAGGGAACTTCCGGAGAGAACCTGTACCTGTTCACAAACCAGAGGTCAGGTCACAGCCAACAGCACAGTTTCACACAAGTCTGATCGATAGAACGGAGGAACAGCATCTCATATTACACAAGATAGACACAGAAATCTGGGGTAACTCAGTGGGTCACGCAGCATCTGTGGAGAACATGGATAGGTGACGTTTCACAGAGTGCTGGAGTAACTCAGTGGGTCAGGCAGCATCTCTGGAGAGAAGGAATGGGTGACGTTTCGGGTCTATGACAATAAACTAAAGTCAGTATGGATTGGACATGTTGGTTAGCAAGGAGGAGTTGGGCCAAAGGGCCTGTGTGTGTGCTGCATGGCTCTATAACTATCAAGGCAGAGGAGAGAGGGTGACAGAGGGAGGTTGTAGTCCAGGGTTAGACTTACCCATTGACTGTAGAGAGGTAGACCAACCAAGCAAAGAAGGTCAGACAGCTGGCCACCACCAGCATCAGGAACATCTTCCCAGTTCGTCCTTTCCAACATCTGAACATTCCCGCTTACCTGAACAACAGGGAAACACTGTTAGAATTCACCCACACCGACCTCACAGATAGAATACGGACACAGGCCCTTCGGCCCGCCCAGTCCATGTTCACCCTACTTAAACCTTCAGTCTGAAGAAGGGTCTCGACTCAAAACATCACCCAGGTCCAGAGGTTTACAAGAATGATTCCAGGAATGAGTGGGTTAACATATGATGAGCGTTTGACAGCACTGGGCCTGTACTCGCTGGAGTTTAGAAGGATGAGAGGGTACCTCATTGAAACGTACAGACTAATGAAAGGCTTCGATAGAGTGGATGTGGAGAGGATGTTTCCACTGGTGGGAGAGTCTAGGACCAGAGGGCACAGCTTCAGAATTAAAGGGCGTTCTTTTAGAAAGGAGGTGAGGAGGAATTTCGTTAGTCAGAGGGTGTTGAATCTGTGGAACTCATTGCCACAGACGGCTGTGGAGGCCAAGTCAGTGGATATTTTTATCGCAGAGATGGACAAATTCTTGATTGGAACGGGTGTCAAGGGTTATGGGGAGAAGGAAGGAAAATGGGATTAGAAGGCAGAGATCAGCCATGATTGAATGGCGGAGTAGTCTTGAAGGGCCGAATGGCCTAATTCTACTATTACTATTATACTATGAATCAGTCTGAAGAAGTGTCCTGACCTAAAATGTCACCTATCCATGTTCTCCAGAGATGCTGCCTGACTCGCTGAGTTACTCCAGCACTCTGTGAAACGTCACCTATCCATGTTCTCCACAGATGCTGCCTGACCCGCTGAGTTACTCCAGCACTCTGTGAAACGTCACCTATCCATGTTCTCCACAGATGCTGCCTGACCCGCTGAGTTACTCCAGCACTCTGTGAAACATCACCTATCCATGTTCCCCACAGATGCTGCCTGACCCGCTGAGTTACTCCAGCACTCTGTGAAACGTCACCTATCCATGTTCTCCACAGATGCTGCCTGACCCGCTGAGTTACTCCAGCACTCTGTGTCTGTCTACTTGTTTTGCTGGGGAAGTAGCTGACAATATTGTATTGGTTCGGTGTCCGTGGCCACTGAGTGTTGGTGTAATAATAACATCATCAAGGAGTGAAATAATAATCTGTGCCTCTTTGTAATGTGGCATCTGTCAGATGAGTACATTAATAACCTGACATTATCTCACCTCATCTTCCTGCATTCCAAGGAGCAGAGTCCCAGCCGGGCCAACCACTTTCTGAACCTCAGGCCCTCGAGTCCTGCAACATCTACGTAAACATTCTCTGCACCTTCCCCACTCTGTTGCATTCCTGTGTATTGTATTTAAAGACACAGTGTGGAAACAAGCCCTTCGGCCCACCGGCTCTGTGCCGACTGTTGATCACTAGTTCTATGTTATCCCATTGTCTCATCCACTCCCTGCACACGAGGGGGACAATTAACTTACAAACCCGCACGTCTTTGAGATGTGGGAGGAAACCAGAGGGCGGCACGGTGGTGCAGCGGGTAGTGCTGCTGCCTCATAGCGCTAGAGACCCGGGTTCAATCCTGACTACGGGTGCTGACTGTATGGAGCTTCTACGTTCTCCCTGTGACCTCGTGGGTTTTCTCTGGGTGCTCTGGTTTCCTCCCACACTACAAAGACGTGCGGGTTTGTAAGTTAATTGCCCCCCTAGTGTGTAGGGAGTGGATGAGAAAGTGGAATAACATAGAACTATTGTGAACGGGCTGTTTCGATGCTGTATCTATTAATCAATATAATCATCAATAAAAGTATTGGTTTTATCGTGGTCTGTTACACCAATTCCAACTCAGAAAGTTGAGGATTCAGCTGGAGAGGGTGCAGAGAAGATTTACGAGGATGTTGCCAGGACTCGAGTGTCTGAGCTAAAG